>OZ032130.1:802500-930000 GCA_964026355.1 Pseudorhiza aurosa | reverse complement strand
GATAAAAAGAATGGAAATAACCGGATCTGAAGGACTCTTGATTTTGTAGAGATTTGTTTCTTTGATTGGCTCTTTCCTTGCCATTTCATTTCATATGTTTATAGAGGGTAGTTGAATCACCAAATTATGCGCTGCATAGATGCTGTTTGTTGCAATATCACAGGTGTGGATTAGGTAGGATATGTTGTAAAGACAAGAGAAAGGGACAGGGCCCAGATTACATGCCAATTTTCCCGGCATGCTAAAAACTCTTTCTAATGTTCATAAAGCTTGCAAGACGCATGAAAAGGCGAACAGATCCTAAAGAGTGGCGGGAAGTTTTTGCTTGCGGTGTTAAAATATAAGTTTTCGAGAGCACCCAGACATGGCGATTCCTCAGTGTTTTGAAAGCCATTTTCAGGTGTTGGGTACAATGCAACGCATTTGTGACAGCGAGAACAAATAACTGAGAAGTTTTACAGAGAAATAGTTGTGAAAGAAGGGCATTTAGGAAGAAGGAGAAATCAGATTTATGAAACCTTCATTTTTCACTTCCTCGTCCTTCTTGCTCTCCGAGTTTTTGGTCTCAGAATTTTTACTCTCAATTTTTGATTCCTTCGCACTTAGAGCACTCGATCTGCTGGCACTCTTGCGACTTTTTCGACTGCTTGTCTGCAAAGGGAACAATAACATATTTACTATCAAGGTCGAATACTTGTCTTCCTATCAACATCTAATGATAAATTTACACAGACGAGAGAAGGACGAGCTAAAGTCTTGTCTCTGGCTTCTGTCACGCCCGAAATGGAGTATGCAACGCATAATTCAAAAGCAGGCAAAAGTTACCATAAGTAGAAAAAAGACGAATCTTCATTCTGGAATTAGCACTTCAAGTTTAAATTTGCTGTCATCAATATGACCATGTGCCCTCAGAATTACCTTTAAGTACTCATTCACCGACCTCTGAAGGATGGAAAGTTGTGTTGACTGTTGGTTTGCAGGTTAGTGGTGGCGACGACGGGATTCGAACCCACGCGAGTAGAACTCATAGGATTGGAAAACTGCGCCTTAACCACTCGGCCACACCACTACCATCGAGCTATAGATAATGTAAAACGCCTCACCCCATACCATGGCGAATCCACAGCTAGTGTCATCTGCAGCTCTCTTAAATTCAACATAAACTTCATCCTTTGATAAATTTCGACTCAGTAACATTATGAAAAAGAGACAAAAGAATGGCTTACCTTTTCTCTCGGTACGTCTGAAAGCTGTGAAGGAGCATCTGGAGTTTTGGGTAGTGCCAGCTCTGTCTCATTCACCTAAGACGAAAAAGAAGACAGTAATAAGGATTTAAGGACGAAGTTCGACTCTAATTTCAAAACGCATAATAAAGATGAAGTGTCCAGCAGTCAATATGTTACTTGCTTTTGTCAACCTTGTAATACAGTGAAACTGGCAGGAGATAGAAATTATTTTATGCACAAACTAAGGTGCTGCACGAAACAGAGAAGAAACAGCTTCGTCGTAGGGAAGATTTCTCATCCAACGATCACTAGCAAAGGAACATTAATACGATGTAAGGAAAGATATTTAAAAATCGACACGTGGGTGGGGCTGTAACCGTTCTAAACATGCATAATGAGCAGTAGTTGGTACCCACTTTATTTCACGTGGCGATGTTTAATCATCTCCTCGCCTCTGCTTATATAATGGTGGATCATATACTGTCACTATTCTCTGTTCACATACAGCATCGTGAAAAAAGCCTGTGAACTCTATCTTATTTAAATATATATACAAATATAAATGTATATATATTTATAGCAGAAATGCAGAAAAGGAAAAGACCGATTCTCTGTTACTCTGAGTTTCGTGCGAAGACACTCGTCAGATAGTCTGGCACGAAACTGAGAGTAACAGAGAACCGGTCTTTTCCTTTTCTGCATTTCTGCTATCAACGCTCTGTACTTTGTACATAGAGCCCCATATGGTGGTGAAGACAGCACCTCTATGTGATATATATTTATATATATATATAGAAGAACACATTTATATATATACATTTAAATAAATATACATATATATATATATCTATATATATCTTAAGCTAAAGTTTAGAAAACATCGCGAGCAAATACTTTTTAAGGGTGAAGTGCAGAGAGCATGAGTATACATTTGAACCGGACAAGTATTACAGATATTGATACTATATATAATACAGAAACTACGGAAACTACACAAAACAACTATGCACATGGTAATGAAATAAGCCGTCGTAGTAACCACTCCACAGAGTGAATCTTACGAGCGAAAAGAAAATAAAAAGAAAGAAAGAAAATAAAAAGAAAGAAAGAAAATATAAAGAAAGAAAGAAAATATAAAGAAAGAAAGAAAATAAAAGAACGATTGGTAATCAACAGGGGATTCAATTTGTAAAGAACTGACTAAGTGTACAGTATGTCAACTCTGTTCAAAGAAGTATAGGGTGATGAGTCCTACTGATGCCTGGGTTGCAACAACAGATACTATCTCATCAATCTCATTCAACAAGCTATCAAGGGGAACTTACATTCTCTGCTTTTTCTTCGTCTACTGCGTCCGTCTCAGTGGTTGGTGATATCTCCAAATTTTTCTTCACTTTTGGGAGAAATGTCGAGCATCTTGATGATAACGTGTCGTAACTGCGGTACAACAAACGAATTGCGACGTCAGCGAGTCCGAGCGATTTTGGGATTTCCACAGTAAAGCCTTCGGTTGGAAAATCTGCAATTTTCACTCTGCAAAAATCACATCGAAATGAAGTGAAGAGGCGAAATCAACTAAATCTGTCAATTTTGTCAGTCGGAAATAAATGAAATCAATAGATTGATCCATGAATCAATTAATCAACCCGTCAATCAACGCTTTTGACTCACGATAAATCAATGCATCAATCGACCAATAAGCCTTTCAATCAATCAATCAATCAATCAACCAATCAACCAATCAGTCAATCGATTTGATGAATCCATCAATTGATCAAAGGATCTATCTATGATAAGCAATCAATCAATTCATCGATCCATTGTAAGGAGAGCTAATGGTGGTGGGGGGGGGGGGGGGGACTGGATGACATCAAAGAATGAAGTGCATCTAGATTCCTGGGACAATTTAAAATATCAGTGGAGAATAAAAGACATTGGAGGACCATGCTGGTCAACCTTCGATTCAAAGATAGCACATGGCAATCATGATGATGATGATGATTATGATGACTATGATGATTATGATTATGATGATGATTATGATTATGATGATGATGATGATAATTATGAGAATGATGCGATGATGGTGGTAATGGTGATGAAGATGACGACGAATATTCATCCAACTCAAGACCAATAAATATCTGATGAATCAGACCAATCACTGAATCAAATAATCACTCGAATCACAATACATACCTTGGGTTCTTTGCGGTATTTCCCCAAACGCACGCTTTGAAGTTGCCGCTCTGTTTCACTGTTTCCAAATTATCCGTTTCTATGTTGATGTTCTGCCCCGGCTTTTTCAGCAGCCACATCGTAGCCTCATCCAGTTTTACATCGAGTAGTGCATACATCTCGCCAATGGACTGAAAAATGCAGCGTGAGGCTTAAAGATACATTAATTGTTGGAATAATTGTCAGACAGTATGTAAGGTGCAGCTTTAGAATGACATCCTCAAGCAAGTAAAGGAACAAAAGTGCAATTACTTATAGAACTGCTAGTCTTTCATTTAGTGGTGCCCTGGCGTAGTGGTTTAGCGTGCGGACTCATACAGAGGACGTGAGTTCGAATCCTGATGTGTCCCTTTTAAAATGCCATTGGTGAGGAAAGAAACGGGCAACCACCTCATGAATTCCACTTCCCTAGAAAGAACTCAGAACCCTGTCTCTGGCTTCTGCTGTGTTGAACTCGAGTATGCAAAGCAGTTCTTCCAGCCTTTTAATTTCGATATAGCTTGCTAAGGAACACGCTTCCAAAGGCATAAGTGGCCCCATTTAAAAAGCTCTTTCGAAATTTCCATTTTAGAGGGAACCGAAGCAAACTTCAGCTGCAAGATAAGCAACTTAACTCCTTTTTCATTTATATATTTCTACACTATTTATTTCAAAGTGATGAGCTGTAGATTATTGGCTTACATTACATAACAGTGTTGTATGAGACGCCTTCATTGACGAACATTGGAGATAATTTTGATAATAACAAGAATAGCAATCATGACTTTATTGCCATAATTTCATGTACACGATGAAGAGTGAAAATATCAATGGCAGGGATATCCAGAGAAAAGCTGGGTAGCCAAATAGGACAACAATATTACCAGTGTCAACCTATAAACAACATGGATTCTGCATTGCATGCAATTTTGCCGTTGTCTATGTCTATGTCAATATTAACAGAAGAGAGAATCTATCAACAAAGTTGTGCTAAGAATACCTCCTTGTATGATGCGATGTTCTCTTCGGTCAAATCTTCATCCAATACCAAGCATTTGTTTAATTCCTCTATCAGCTAAATCATTAAAAAGATGAAAAATGTCTGAGCTTGGAAGTAAATGAGAGTAAAAAATTAGATAGCATAAGAATCAGTCAAAGTAGAGCAAGAATCATCATCATCATCATCATCATCATCATCATCATCATCATCATCATCATCATCATCATCATCATCATCATCATCATCATCATCATCATCATCATCAAGGTTCGGCTGAGTAGCCGGGATTTCCATACGCGCCACAGCAAGAATAGTTTACACTGAAGAGTCCTCACTCCTGAACTAGAGTACTGAGAATTTGGAAGATAAAAAGGTACACCAAGCACCGTAACAATATTGATCATGGCAGAGATGAATTTTATCTTCTAATGTCATGAAAAATTGGACAATACAGATGCGTGTCAGTTGAAAAGCCATGCATCCTTCGAATTATTTGCAAGATTCACTTGCTTATCTCAGCCTTTGTCTTTCCAGCAATTCAGAATGCATCTGATATTTTATTTATTTAATTAGTATCAAAGACATAAAAATTTCACTACAAATACCAAGTGACATCTGCAAAGCTGAGAGATACAGTTATTGACCTAAGGCTGCCGGGAATTATCTTGTTAATTGGACAGAAAAAATTTTGATTTAGAAGCACCGAATTTTGCTTGGGGGGTAGCAATGAAAATAGCACCCCCTTTGAGTAGATCTACATAATTTATATAAGAGCATTTGGCACAGTGATTGAAGCACATGGCTAATGTGCTTAAGGTCTCGAGTTAGAACCAAACTTGGAAAATCTGCCTTCCAGTAAGGGTGTCGACTTCAAGGCAAGCAGAAACATGTGACGGGCTCGGGATTTTCTAAGGAGATTCTTCTTACTGCCCTGATTAGCATTCAGCACCTTGAGAAAGAACATGGGAATGAAACAGAGAGTGCTACTAGATGACCAGTCCCCAACTGTAGCATTCACTGTGCTTGCACAACTGCGTGGACCAAAGGTTGCTGAAAGGAGATGGACGCCACCATATTCACCAAAAATGGTGAGGGGAGAAGCTTGACTTTGATTTTTGAATTCTAATGAGGATTTCACCGATACTGATTCGAATATAAGCCGTACATAATTTGAAACTACAGCCACTGCGTCTTGAGCTCACATAATCAACCACTTCACCGCGACATTATTATCATCATCAACCACTTCATTACGACATCACCATCTGAAATGAAACGAAACGAAATGGAATACCTCTAGAGTCAATTCACATTCCTCGAGAACTTTGTGAAATTCTTTGAACTCAGTTTCATCTTTCCACAAATTCATGAATGTATTTAGCTCTTTTTTGGATGTAGGATCCGGCCGTCCATCGCACAACATATATCTTTCCCACTAAAAATAAGATGGATGAAATGAAATCACAAACCACTTAAGGCGAATGTATAGCTTCAGGTTAAGACTCCCTACATCGCAATGTGGAGTTCAATTATATAAAGACCAGTGCCTTTTCTGATTGTTTAATGTTTGCGATGGAGAACCAAGTAGGCTGGAGTGGAATCAACATGCTAGGCCGGGTTGACCTCGATAAATGATTCACAATAAGCGAAAAAAGATGTTGTCACATTGAAGATCTACTTACACAACAATCATAAAAGTGCATGACGTTAGATGATGGAAGCAATAAGACTAACAGTTTTGATGTACAAAGCTTCAATGTTGCACAGAATAGTAGAATAATTGCATCAAACTGCCGATACTATCACCCTACACTTATCAGAGACCTTGAAACACGGATAGTGACAGATAAAAGATGTATCCAGATGCAGACCAAAATCAATCATTAGCATTCAACTCTCACATTCGCACGGTCATTTCGATCAAACTTCTACTTTCGTACACGATCCAATCAGTATTTGGAAATGTTTCTATTCTCATATCTTAGCCATCACTAGACGCTATCTAATCTGAAAATTGCTGGACAGCAATATCTCCAGCGTGACGCAGTTGTTCCCACCCCTCTCTGTCACATTTGAAATGTTTCAATTTCTGAGACATAAGCTCCTGCGCAGTATAACTTTTGCCGAGTTGAATAGGAATCGGTAAGAAACAGATCAGCTTCTTTTGGGAAACTGGTGCAAAAGGAAGGAAAAATTGAAGTTTTTGCTGATCCAAAGTATTGATGGAGTAGAAAAAGAACGACTTTCATTTGTTGTTGATACTCTTTATTCTCTTTGAGTCAAATTTTTGAACACATTCTTCTGTGAAAATTTGAAAAATTCATCAAATATCGAAAATCAAATTCGAAAAGCTAACCTTTTCTTCGATTCGCTTTTGTCTTTTCAAATTCATCAGTTTCTCCTTGTTTCCTTGAATAATTTCATTTAGTTCGTCGATCTCTGCTTGATTTCTGGCTCTTTCCTGCAAACGAATGAAAAATTTTGCTTTTAATCGCTACTGGTATTGATAGTAGACAGTTTGCATTGATATCAAAGTTTGCGCTGACCTCTGCTTTCCTTCACCTTCCCCTTTGCTCATGATCAGCTGGCAGACGTATGGACTCCACAGACGATGTGTATAGCAATCTACTCCAACAAAGGGCAGTCCTCAGCCAGTACCTTGCATTATGGCTTTTGCCAGAAGGTATCACCTCATTATGCGACTGTGCCACTCGGGCTGTCCTCTCATAACTATAAGCAAGATGTCTTCATATGGTCCTATTGCAGTCCTTATCATGCCCTTGGTACCATCATTTGTCATACGGTCCTTGTAAAAGATTGTTGACACTCAGTGATGGCAACGCGTTTTGAATACATTTTTTCTCCTTTGAAGGTTCATTGTCAGATGCGATGAAGCACTTGAATATAAGTAAGAATAGATCGTAATGAATCTATCTTCTTCTGGAAACTAATACTCCCATCCTTCCATATATTTTAATCAAGTAGGCAGTTGCTGGATGAGCAGCTATGGAAATAATTTCAGTTCTTGGGCCTTGAGATGTAGTGATGGACCGGAACTATCTGAATTTCTTGAAAATTGCTAATGGCACATAATTGACTTAAATCTCTCCTTCAAGTATTTCATCGCTGTAAGCCGCGAGCTCTGCTATGCTAACTCTAATCTCCATGCCATGCATAGTTGCAGCTACCCGATTCTTCTTCACTAGCGATTGAGTCAATCTCCTCAGCGAAGCTCGACTTGTTGCAGGCCTACCACCTATATTCACAAATTTGCAGGTGTTTAATTCATAATCGCTTCTAAGAAGATTCCTTCCCGAATCCTACAACTCGCCCTCTTTCAAATACGAGATCAATAAACGTCATCTTATCTCTCTCTCCCCTTAGCTTTTCAGTTTCTTCTTTCTTCCTTTGTTGGGGCTTGTATAGGCCAACACGGCCTTTTCCCAACATAACTCACTAAAAAGATGTTTCACGTTTAGCTCAAGGTGAGCAAAGGATTTGTGAGCAGGCTCCTTAGCCATTCGCTATCTTTGCCTCCCACTAATAAACTCCCTTTCAATTCATGAGAAGAACGCTTTCAAGTCCTTCCCTGGACAAATTATTGCACCAATCCAGCCATAAAGATTGACTGAAATTTGCACAAATATCAAGAATTCTATTTACCTGTTCTTCAAGTTTTCTCCTCTCTTCTTGTTCCTGTCTTTCTCTTTCTTCTCTTTCTTTGGCTTCCTGTTCGGCTCTTATCCTTGCCTCTTCTGCGGATGAGAATTGAATAAAACATGAGATTGTACCAATGCCAGTTTTGCCATAGCAGATCATGTTGGGCTGAAACCTGTGGCAAGCTACTTCGAGCAGAGAGTCATTCTCACTTGTGGTGGATTTGGTAGGTTAAACCAATACTACCAAAACCAAAGGAAGTCCAAATTTACTGATACCGATATAACATTATATCATAAAAACCTCTTAAGGATTAAAAGTTGAGTTGGTCTTTGGATTAGTATATCAGTTGCTACATTGATTATATAAATTTGAATATGTTTTGATTAACGGAGGTGTGTCTAGCTGGTAAACAGAATATACACAGCTCAAACCCAGCTGGGTCAATCAGTGGTGTAAGGAAGGATGCTCAGTCTAGCCAATTTTGCTTCAGTGAAGCAGAATACCTTAGATTGGACACCTTCTTTATTCCAAAATAAATATATCATTCCTCTGGGGGATACTAAGGAAGTAGAAACAAAGATTTGTAACAAGTAGGATTCAGAAATTAAAAAATTTAAAAGTTACTTCATGTAATTTAAAGCTAACATTTCTGCAGCTTTTATTGAGTTGATTTATCAAGATTGCACTAGTGATTTAAGCCAATGGTGTTCTTTCTACATTAGGGGATCAAGGGGATAGATTTGCATGAATGGATTGAGTGGCACTTTGTATCCAATGCATAAATTCTGAGGTAAGGACAATGCAGAAACCTCTGTTAGTGTCTGCCAAAAGTGATCTCAACTCAATTCTGTTCACTCATAACCAATTCCACAATCAATTCCCCTCAAAGCACACTTGAAGGCAAGATTCAATGAAAAAAAGAATTTTAAGGTACCATTAAAGAATCAGAATTATTGGATAGCTGAGACGGTATGGTGGTTAATAATAGGCCAAATTGTGAGTAATTTTAGGTAAACGCCCAAGCTGAATAATGATCTATAGTAAGTAGAGTTGATTGCTATGTCTGTATACTCCCATCAGTTTAGGAATCACAAGGTGGGGTCGCATCTAGAGGAAGGGTCAGGTCACTGCTCAGTAAACACAGCCTTCCATGATCCTTGCACGTATCTTCAGATGCAAGGTAGAAAGCATTCGAAAAAACGCCATTTCTTGCAAACAGACTTCTGGAAACACTATCAGACCAAAGATGTTAAGGAGGGATTGAACATGGATTAAAATAAATGTTGCCCTTTTTCTTGACTTGCTTCTCTGTCTGAAAACTATCGAACAAGGATTTTACAATGTAAATGAACAAAAGCTACGGTTAAAGCAAGGGTGCAATCTTCAGAATGGTGAGCCCCAGCATGAAGCGTTGACAGCGGAGACATCAGAAGGAAAGGGGAAGATAAAAATGTGACCTAGACAGCAGGGTTTTGCAATGAATGAGTACCAGAAGAGCTGAAGAGCAAGTGGTGGAGGGTCGAGAAGTCAAGAATAGTGAAGAAAATTCAATATAACAGGAATGATGTATGGTGAGTCTGGGTAGGCTCCCTCCCTCACAACATGCTTTGAATGAATAAATGAATGAATGAATGAATAAATGAATGAATGAATGAATGAAAGAATAGATAAATAAATGAAAGAATAAATAAATGAATGAATGAAAGAATAAACAAATGAATGAACGAGTAAATGAATGAAAGAATAAATGAAAGAATAAACAAATGAATGAATGAAATAATAAATAAATGAATGAATGAATAGCATTTTTCTGAATAGAGCTAATAGAACAGTCTCAAAAAACAAGCAAAATCACATTTTATACCTTCTTCCAATGCTTTTCTCTCTGCTTCTTCTCTTTTCAGTCTCTCTTTTTCAGCCTTCGATAATTTTGGCTTTTTCCCCTTCTTTTTTCCTTTTCCTGCCTGAAAATATTAGGTACGAAGATGGAGCTGTCATGAATAGCAATATGAAATATTTGTTTAGGCAGATCAGGTTTGAGCAACCTAAGGGCTGATGTGGACCTGAAAAAGTTGAAATATTTACCAATCAAGGTCAACTGATATCCCAGTAGCTTAACGCCTCATATATGAGTATGTTGTATACCACTAATGACTAGGCAACGAATTCTAAATTCAAGACTATGACATCGCAATTTCTGTGCATATTTCAAAATTATATATATCTGATTTTTGTGCTCGCCAAGGCAAGAGGACTGACTTCAAATTCCTACAAAATTAGATAATTTCTCATTTTTCCCAAGCAGAGCTATCTTAGCATCACTTTCTGCACATGTGAGGAAACGTCAAATTCAACTCTGACGCAAAGTTTCTTACGATAGTGTACAGGCCTAAGCTATGGTCGAGCGCTAGTTAAGAGATCGACATTTGTCATAGGCATACAGAGGAATATCATGTGAAATTGAATTACCGGCATTTTACGTCTATCTTATCAGCTTTTCTCGCTTTCTTCTCAATTAACTTCGATTACTTCTTTGCAAGTGAAGACAACTGCAAATCGTTGCTGCGGAGAGCTAATCCGCCATTTCGTTACCACAACAATCATCGGTCTCGTATCCAGGAGGCCTCTTAATCATTCCGAGAATCAACGATGCTTTTTTGAAAGGCTAAGAGGAGAGAGAGATCAGATAAAGTTTATTGATCTTGGATTTGAAAGATGGCAAGCTGTGAGATTCAGGAAAGCAAGAGGAAGGCAAGATGTTCCATAAGTTGCACGTTTTCGGGTGGAATGGTGATTTTTGGGATAGAGTTCGTGGAATAGGTAGTAGGATTGTGAACAGGTTGGCGTGCTTCAGAAAAACACAATTTCTACTTCAGTTTCTGACAGGTGATCTCTTCACACGGTCTGTTTTTCCCCTCAGGATGCGCACCCCTCTGCACTACATTCATCACTATAACTCTAGTTAATTCAATGTCTTTTCCTTGATGTATGCAATTTTGCCTGTGGTTGCATTTGTGTAGTAGTAGTGTAAGTGAAATCAAAGTCAGCTCAAATCAAGCCAAGATCAGACCAAAATCGAACCAATCAAATGAATCCTTTGGCTAGCTAGATCATTTTTACCAGGCACTGCCCCCTTGTTTGGCAATTGTGCAGCGTCTAATCAAAGAAATGACAAAATCAGATGATTTGAAGCATTCATTCAATATACAATGCACTCTTCTGGCTAGCAGAATAAGCTACACAGCGTGGCCTACACATCAGCATAATTCAAGTTGTACACATTCTAATTTCTTTACACTATAAACAACACAATTATAAACCAAAATGAAAATCAACCTCCCATGGAACCCCATTTTACAGTTGAGAGTGTGCCCCCTTAACTACTACGAATGTCAATCCAACCCAAATTTATCTTAAATACCAAGGACTTGTCTTGCTACCTACAAAGGTATATCGACTAGGTTTCCCTTCTATACTTCATCGAAGGCTAAAATCATTTAAGATATTTCAACATTACCGCTATCTTCGAAGGAGGTGTCGAGGCTCATGGGGGTCTTATCTTCCGATTTATTAAAATTTGTTCTAAAATACTCTTCCTATCAGGGAGAAATTTCGTCCATTCCACTGGATATGTTCAACAGTAGAATTTAAACACAATAAAGTGAATTAAATACCATTATGTCTTAAGCGTCAAGAAATCGAGGATAATTTCACTCTGAACACAAATACAATTGCGAATCAGGAGTTATGTTAATGCAGCAAAGCGAAGCGTCCAAAGTCGTACATTCTACGCTCAGTTTGATTTTATTATACACAGATTGGGAAACCCTTGAGATAAAAACACGGCAAATTAAGGCATTCTGTTTCTTGAGTTTGGGAAAAATGGAATACAGAAGAGCCTCTAGCACGAAACCACTGCAACATTGAAGCTCAAATGTCTACCTGCAGTGAGTAGATTGCAGGTCAAAGCCCGACTTGAGTTTTGCGGGCAATCTAGGTGCAGCTTACAATACAGCAACAGGGTGTGGATCAATATATGGCGCGTTTTTGGTGAAGGGAAGCCTAGGCCTAATTATGCCTTTCCATTTTGGGTTTCTGCTGCTATACAAAATCAGCACATCTAGGATTTCGCAAATTGCACAGAATCTTATGCAGTTCCCCTGAACCTGTGTGAAAAATCACGTGGAAATTTGCGAAAACGCACTAAGCAGATTTCAGAAAAAATATGAAACAGCCAGGGTTCTTCGGAAGGTTTCCTTTTAAAATAGTATATAAATACATATATATATATATATATATTTATATATATATAGATATATATACACATATATACATATAAGTTTCCCAGTCAGTTGTCCTGGTTTCAATATGATTTGTGTATATGATGCAACAAACAAATATAAATATATATAAAAATATATATATATATTTATTTTATACATATATTTATATATATATCAGTTTTGCCGTACGTGGGATTTGAATGGATGGTCCTAGAATCACCTTAAGATACGATTTCACCGACGTCCTATCATTGTGTGGGTGCCGCAACCACATGTCATAAGATGAGAAAAATCCTATAGTATAATGAAAAAACACAAAAGGAAGATGACTTAACATGAAATATTCTGGTAAGGTATGAAAAATAAACAGAACAGAGAGAAAACTTAACGGGGAAGTTTTCTTGAAAAAAACCCGCTGATGATGGGGAAAAACAGGTTCATCCTATTACGGAACAGACTTTGATGTGACATGATATTAAGACGAAAGGCCAACACTTGTCTTGAGAGTTGGGGGGCTTTAAATGCTAATTGGGGCTGTGAAGCCTTGTGGGAATCATTGGATCGGAAATAGAGGAATAAAGCAATTTGAATACTGCACAATTCGATGAATTTCGAACAAAAAGATCGTTGGGGTGGTAAACACCCTTTTCGTTCATTCTGCGCAAATCGAAGTTTTGCACAACAGAACATTTCTTGCGACACCGAATCGTTGTGGAACAATTGTTCCTTCCACTACAACGAAAACTAAGCGAAAAAAAAATTTAGAGTCCTGTAAATACTACAATTAAGGACTTAAAAACGCAACAACTAATCACGTTGGAAATCCTCAAAAGATTCCACCATTTCAATTAGTGATTGGGTTGATCTAATGATCGATGGGAATCCGCGAAAATCACTTTCACCATCGGACAACACAACAGCGCCGTAAAAGGAATCGGGTGGATTAAATCTCGATTCTTCCGATATTAAGAGATTCCTGACAAGTGATTAAACTGATTTGCTGATCAGTGAAAATCACAATCACTATCATCATCAACAAATACAAAATCATTCACAAATTCGTCAAATGAATCAGCTATATCGTAGCCTAATTCATCTATCTTGTCAAATTGCTTGCAACTGCCGACTTTGAACATTTTGGCAGGCTTGTCAAATTCTCCTGCTTCCAACAACAGCTCAAGTGACTTACGAGAAATTGGTGAGCCTCTAGGTGTGTCTGAGTTTGGAGTCAAACCAAGGTAAGACATGTTTGGCGGTGTGACGGGCCGCGATGACCCCGTAGAATCCGAGAATTTCCTGACGGGGGGGACGACTTTTGTTGGAGTCGTTGGCTTGACCTGGAGGGACGATTTACGTCGGGGAAGATTGCACATCGACTTGGTGGAAGAAACCGGCCTCCAGTTGGACTCGTCGACTGTAACCACACGGAGATGGGCTTGGATGGACTTCAGTTTGGCAGTTGCTAAAAAATCAGACAAATACATGTAACAAGAAGATCTTGACAGTTGGATTGAATAGAGGGGAGGCAAAGGGTATTATTAAGCATGATTAAAATTTTAGCAAAAATAATGACAATACATGCTGAGGCAAAGGGTGATGTTACCCCGTGGAAGTGGGAGAGTGTAGTGAGGTGAGTTGGTTGTGCGGAAGAGTGTAGTAAGGTGAGTTGGTTGTGCGGAAGAGTGTAGTGAGGTGAGTTGGTTGTGCAGAAGAGTGTAGTGAGGTGAGTTGGTTGTGCGGAAGAGTGTAGTAAGGTGAGTTGGTTGTGCGGAAGAGTGTAGTGAGGTGAGTTGGTTGTGCGGAAGAGTGTAGTGAGGTGAGTTGGTTGTGCGGAAGAGTGTAGTGAGGTGAGTTGGTTGTGCGGAAGAGTGTAGTGAGGTGAGTTGGTTGTGCGGAAGAGTGTAGTGAGGTGAGTTGGTTGTGCGGAAGAGTGTAGTGAGGTGAGTTGGTTGTGCGGAAGAGTGTAGTGAGGTGAGTTGGTTGTGCGGAAGAGTGTAGTGAGGTGAGTTGGTTGTGCGGAAGAGTGTAGTAAGGTGAGTTGGTTGTGCGGAAGAGTGTAGTGAGGTGAGTTGGTTGTGCGGAAGAGTGTAGTAAGGTGAGTTGGTTGTGCGGAAGAGTGTAGTAAGGTGAGTTGGTTGTGCGGAAGAGTGTAGTAAGGTGAGTTGGTTGTGCGGAAGAGTGTAGTAAGGTGAGTTGGTTGTGCGGAAGAGTGTAGTTAGGTGAGTTGGTTGTGCGGAAGAGTGTAGTGAGGTGAGTTGGTTGTGCGGAAGAGTGTAGTAAGGTGAGTTGGTTGTGCGGAAGAGTGTAGTGAGGTGAGTTGGTTGTGCGGAAGAGTGTAGTAAGGTGAGTTGGTTGTGCGGAAGAGTGTAGTAAGGTGAGTTGGTTGTGCGGAAGAGTGTAGTGAGGTGAGTTGGTTGTGCGGAAGAGTGTAGTGAGGTGAGTTGGTTGTGCGGAAGAGTGTAGTAAGGTGAGTTGGTTGTGCGGAAGAGTGTAGTAAGGTGAGTTGGTTGTGCGGAAGAGTGTAGTAAGGTGAGTTGGTTGTGCGGAAGAGTGTAGTGAGGTGAGTTGGTTGTGCGGAAGAGTGTAGTAAGGTGAGTTGGTTGTGCGGAAGAGTGTAGTGAGGTGAGTTGGTTGTGCGGAAGAGTGTAGTAAGGTGAGTTGGTTGTGCGGAAGAGTGTAGTAAGGTGAGTTGGTTGTGCGGAAGAGTGTAGTGAGGTGAGTTGGTTGTGCGGAAGAGTGTAGTGAGGTGAGTTGGTTGTGCGGAAGAGTGTAGTAAGGTGAGTTGGTTGTGCGGAAGAGTGTAGTAAGGTGAGTTGGTTGTGCGGAAGAGTGTAGTAAGGTGAGTTGGTTGTGCGGAAGAGTGTAGTGAGGTGAGTTGGTTGTGCGGAAGAGTGTAGTAAGGTGAGTTGGTTGTGCGGAAGAGTGTAGTAAGGTGAGTTGGTTGTGCGGAAGAGTGTAGTAAGGTGAGTTGGTTGTGCGGAAGAGTGTAGTAAGGTGAGTTGGTTGTGCGGAAGAGTGTAGTGAGGTGAGTTGGTTGTGCGGAAGAGTGTAGTGAGGTGAGTTGGTTGTGCGGAAGAGTGTAGTGAGGTGAGTTGGTTGTGCGGAAGAGTGTAGTAAGGTGAGTTGGTTGTGCGGAAGAGTGTCATATGGAGAGTGTAGTTTACGAGATTGCCGTTTGGCAGGCTATCGTGTGACAGATTTACATCTGCTAAAAGGTAAATCGAGTATACCATAGAATTCACACGAGCCAATCATCCAGAACAAATTTAACTATTCGATCACTGCTCATTGACTTGTCGTTCAGGTGTTTACTTTCTTCCACGGATTCCGACCTCGGTGTCAACCATTGCTAGACGATCAATCAAATATATAATTCGATACTTTCTACCATGCTTTTCGGTGGTAGTTCTTAGTAAGCTGAGGCGCTATGTGTATCGAGCAGTGGCCTGATCCATCCACTCGATGTGACCAGACTTAAAGATTCACACACATCCGGAATTTCGGATAGCTGACGACTCTCCCTGTCTATACTGAAAATGCTTACCTTCTTTCAAGTCCGTGTAGTCTGCGTCCTTCAGACTTGGATGCCTGAAAAGGTACAAAGACGAAATCTTCATTATTACAATCATAAGATAATGAAAGAAATTGGAAACTTGAGAAAACAGGGTGCTTTCAGGCTCCATTATCCACGTCCTCTTTATAATACATTACTAAACAGGCGTCACTCTCGGGGTAAAAAAACAGCCAGTGAAGCATAAGAAACGCAAAATCAAAGTCAAGAAAGTTACCAATGATCTTACAGCAAGAAAATTCAGCCAGAGAAAGAGTAAATGAGAGAACTTCTTACTTTTCATAGTGATATCTGTCCTTGTAAGTGTTGAAAATTTCAACTGCAATGTTCACAATAACTCTCGTGTAGTAGCTTTTCTCACTTATTTCCTGCACTTTCGGGATCAACCAGTTCGCCCTGGGATAAAAAACGGCACATCAAAGCGACTTACGTCACGATGTAAAAAAACTTCAGTGATGCAAGGAAGGAGAATTTTTCACGTCATCAAACTGAAGATCTTTTCATCCGACACTCATCAGAGCATGACAAAATTGGGTAATGGCCGGACAAAGGCATTACAATTAGAATTAAAATTATATGCTTAGGTGGCATCACAGCGCGTGACCGTATGCGATCGATGCAATTGACCGGTTGCCTGTTGGGAGCAATCATCACCGATCACCGATCATCACCGATCACCGATCATCACCGACCACCACCGATCATCACCGATCACAAGTTCAGAGTGATTTGATCCGCATCTAGATATAGAACCCATAGTCTTAGTACGGACTCTTTGTAAAAGCTATACTCCCCGATGAGCATCAGAGAAAATGTTACTATATTATAAGAGTTAAATACAGTGACACCAGATGGCCAGTCCCAACTGTAGAAATTACAGAGTTGATTCTTAAAGGACAGGTCAGACAAGGAAGTCTGCTTCTTACCTTTATCGACCGCGTTCCTGGCCCAGTGGTAGAATGCTCGCTTTGTACGCGATAGGTCTGGGTTCGATACCTGGTCGAGTCATACCAAAGACCTGAAAAATGGCACATGCTGCTTCCCTGCTTAGCATTCAGCACTTCGGGAAAGAGCATGGGAGTGAAACCAACAGTGCAACCAGATGGCCAGCCCCCAACTGTAGCATTCACTGTGCTTGCATAGCTGTATGGCCCAAAGGCGAATGAAACTGAGATGGACGCTGCCCTATTCACCAAAAATGGCGAGGGAAGGACTTTGACTTTGATTGAAAGGCACAGCATTTCGGGAAATCAATTAATGTTTAACTCACTTAGATAAGAATATAACTTTGCATGTGATCACCAGACAATTAGACAGCAATCACCGGAATCGGTAATTCGAATAGATGGTAAAAAGACTTACAATTCCCTCGTAAATTGAAGCAGGTGTTGGACAGTGTAAAAACACGGCTTGGCAACCCATTTTGCAATTCTAAGAAAAACCTTGACAAAGTGCCACATGAGAACATCACCATCGGATATCACTTCATTTGCCTTGTGGAGAACTGGAAAAAGAGACTGGATTAGAAAGAGCGAGAGAAATAGAGAGAGAGAGAGAGAGAGAGAGAGAGAGAGAGAGAGAGAGAGAGAGCGACTCTGAGAGAGAGAGAGAGAGACCTTGAGAGAGAGCAAAGATAATGGGCAAAAATGCCTAAATTTCACAGCCAGAAATTCTGGACTAACACCTCTACAGAGTAGATGCCTGGAATCAGTACTTAAAGACTGGCTGATGCCAAAATTGACCTATTTACTTAAATATTTGGTACAGTATGTTGACGGTCCATCTTCAAGGCAAGCTCACACACCGCTTTCTTTGCCCTCCCTCTGTCAAACCACTAGTGAATGGGCACTAAGCGTGAAGCTGGGGTAGAACATGCCAAGGAAAGAAACTGGCCATCCTAACTCACAATAATTGGGCTCACAATGGCACCAATTTCACAATTTGGTCCCTTAACTTCATTTCAAGCATAGGACTCAACTTTCCTTTCCTGAAGAATATATTTAGAGACCAGCATATTGACTGAGGGATCAATTTGTTCTTGGCCTATTCAATTACTATTCAACTACAACTATTACTACTACTACGACTACTACTACTACTACTTCTACTACTTCTACTACTACTATTACTACTACTGCTATTACTATTACTACTACTATTGTTATTACTACTACTATACTTCTACTAATACTACTGCTACTACCATTACTACTACTACTACTACTACTACTACTACTACTACTACTACTACTACTACTACTACTACTATTACTTCTTCTTCTACTATTTCTACTACTGCTACTACTACCATTACTATTGCTACTACTACTACTACTGTTATTACTACTACTGTTATTACTAGTACTACTACTACTGTTATTACTACTACTACTACTACTACTACTACTACTACTACTGCTGCTAGTACTACTGCTACTACTACTACTAATACTACTATTACTACTACTATTACTGCTGCAATTTCTAGAATGCATAAAAAAATTTGTAACATACTTTCATTCAATGCTTCTGGTGAAACATGGTGCATAATTGCCAATCTTTCAGCAGAGATGGTGCTTTCAGCATCACTTACTACGTCTGCTGTACCACAAGAACAAGCACTGCCGTCCTCTTCCTCATCTTGGCATTCTTTGCAGCATTCAGGTATAACAACTCTTGTCACGCCAATGTTTAGCATTTCTGGGTCTGTAACAAATATGCAAGACTGTGACAAGAATGAAGAGGGGGAATTTCTAGTGCATAAAAATACAAAATTTGTCAGACAGTGCTACCAGATAGCAAGATTACAATGATAGCATTTAGCATGGTTGCACAACTGTGTGGTCCAAATGCTAATTGAGCAGAAGATGGGCACCTTATTTACTAAAACAGGGAGAGGAGTTCTGATTATCAAAAAACCCATCAAAAATAAATTTTAGCATGCTGAGATGTGCTGTGATGTGCTGTGATGTGGTGGTTAAGCATGCAGACTCAGGGGGCTGTCATTTTGATTCCACGTGTCACAATAAAAACGCCATGGATGAGGAAGGCAACAGGAAACCAAGTCATAAAATCCACTTCCCTGAAAAAAACTCAAAGCCCTGTTTCTAGTTTCTGCTACACTAGAAATTGAGTATGCAACACAGCCTATTAGAGATATGCCAGGCTACATAAAAGTATTTTCTCCACAAAATGAAGCATGCGAAAAGGGACTAAGAGAGCAGGAATGAAAAATGCAGAAAACGTTGACAAGATAATTCCATTTCTCTATATTTCTATGCAATAAAGAGATTGTGTAGAAAATTTGAAGATACATACAATGCAAATGAAGGTACTTGAGAGCATCTTTAAAACCTTGTCTGCACATATCACTCAGAATATATTGATTTGGTGGGAAAAAAGCCTTTGACATGCGAAAAAGGTTTTGTGATGTAAGCTGCACGCTTGTGTTGCGTACATCCAGATGGAACAATGTACCGTTTGAATCATCTGGGCAAATGTCACTTTCACCACTGAATGGAGAGACTGTAATTGTAGTGCCCTCAAAATGTTGTGGCAAATTGTCAGTGAAGCCTCCATCAACATAGGCCTATAAACAATTGCAACAATATCACTGGATATCGACAAGGAATCAGCTTGATATTGACATCCCAAGGCAAAGAATTTGGAATTCTCAGAGGAAATTTTCTTTCACTCTGGTGCCAAAACATGGAAAGAGATTCCAAGAAACACAAGAGATTAAAAGAAATTTGAAGGGATTTCTACAGAGTTAATGAATTCCCAAAACAAAACACGATCCCTAGGTAGAATAGCAACATCTTTATTTCATGTATAATAAAAAATTAATTCATAGTAGAAGTAGTTGATTCACATTATAGCTGATAGGGAATTCATGTATAAAGACTTTAAAATGAAATGAAAATAAAATGAAATAATTGCATCTCAAATATCTGTTTAGAAATCAGAAAAAAACAGACTAGATCAACCTTTAGCGGGAGACTACGGAATATGGAATTATGGGCCCACTGGAGCATGTTAGACTGGGTCCGTGGAGGTGCGTGTACTTGGGAAGGCCACAGCATGCTTTCTGGAGCCGGTGGATTTATCCCAAGAGATAAGAACGCAAAGCTGAGGATATGTTTCTGAAGCCTTCTTGGTCAAGGAAAATTTCCCAAGAAAAATAATATGCGTTCATTTGCACATTGATATCATCTGGTCAACTAACTTTCTGATGGCTATGAAGTATATCTCACTTTGGTCAGGGAATATTTGCTAAATGCCTTACCACTAGCTGTTAATAGACCTAGGGGAATCTCCTGCTCTGACCTGAAAAGTGAGACTGATTACTTAGATAAAGTCTAGAAAAGGTATCCAGTATCTGGACTTCAAAACACCTATAGCCCATCCAAAGAGAACACCACAGGCTGGTGTTATTGTGAAACAAAATGAAACTGAACTGCTTTCTGGACCCACTAATTCATTCCTTGCTCTTATGATTGGATAAGACCAATCACCACAAAGACAGAAACCACATGAAGCTCTTAGAAATTGATACAGTCATTGCATCAGAACAAAACTTACAAAGCCTTCTCAAGGAGCAAAGTCCAAAGAGATTGTTTGAACATATGGCGTTGACTCAATCAACACAGTTTCTTATTGAATTTCCTTACACCTGGAATGTTTGGCTATATAACAGTCCAAAAGCTTCAATTTGCATGTTGATTATGATGATGATGATGATGATGAATATTGAAGGATTATCATGATGGCAATGATGATTATGATTACAATGATGAAGAAGATTATGATGATGAAAGTGATCAAGATAGTGAGGATGATGCTTCTGGTTGATAATGGTCACAATAAGACCTATCAAGTGGACTAGCCTGCATCTAAAGGTGGATTGGAGGGCACTGAGAAGCTATCTATAATGAGCAAGGCTTTTCTGCTTCCATGTGAGCATGTCTACTGGTTCTTAGCAATTTTAATTCACAAAGGACCCTGTGAAGTTAGACTAAACAAACAGTAATCTGGTCCTGCTCTATACGCCTGGAATTACAGAGGACTAATGATTTTCCTCATTCTAAGTGAATAATAAGCTTGGGGTTTGACCAAAGAAATCACTGACCATTGGGTGAGCTTTGTCATTACTATGCAAATCATATTGATGGCAGATACTGTGTAATAATATTGATGATTGATGATAGCGATTTGATGATCATGACAATAACATTGATGGCAGAAACTGTGTAATAATATTGATGATTGACGAGTTACACTGATAATTGGGGTGATTCATGATAGCTACACTGATAATTGGGGTGATTCATGATAGTGATATGATGATTGGTGATAGTTATGCTCATCATCATTATCATCATGGTTTGGCTGGAGTTGGGGGATCACTTCCTATCAAATCAATCCTTTCCAAATTTCTCAGTTGAGTCCAACAAGTGTGATGTTTTCAATGTTCCACCCAAATAGATCATGGAGCACTTGTTTGATGTAGGCTTTCCTATTTCTTTGACCAATGGACTGACGTCTGCAAGTTTTGATGACTGGGGTATAGTCATGCTCGTGATTGCAATAGATTATAGTAATGATTGATGATCATGATGATGATGATCATGATTGATGATGGTAATGATTGATGATGGTAATGATTGATGATCATGATGATTGTTGACAGTGATGATTGATGACAGTGGGAATACAACTGAAGCAGTAGCTCTGGTGAGCACTTGGAAGGAGAAAATGGGCAATAGTTTCAAGAATTTTCAAAGAATACAAAATATCTATTTGTATTCTGAGGGCAGCAGCCACCACATTGATGATAGTGATAATTGATCATAGTGGTCTTTAATAATTGTGATGATCAATGATAGCCATCCAGATGATAATGATGATTCATGGTAGTAATCTCGATGATTAAAATGATCCGTGATGGTTATGTTTACGACCATGATGATTGGCTGTTGTGATGCTAATTGTAGCTAGAAAAGTAGGAATTTGTTCAACTCACAGTTCCTCTGAACTTGGGCGGCTTTACTCCAGAATAAAATGGCACAAACGATGTGCAAATCAATGCCTAGAGAGGGATAGAAGCTTCAAATCAATATGACATCCACATCTAAATATCAATGTATCATGTAAACATACCGTTTCATTTCGTCTTGTGCCTTCAAGTTTAATCAAGTCAACCAACAATTCTTGCCGCCAACACTACATGCATATTTTATGTTTTTCGGGATAAGCAATGACTGAAGACGATCGTAGCCATAGAATTAATCAATAATGCCCTTTATAATAAACTTCCCGGCGTTATGTAGGGCCGCTGGCCCCCGCCAAAACCACAAACATACTAAATACTACGGGGGGATTTTTGCCAAACAAAATTAATCCATCAATAGTATAGATAGCACATAAAATTGTCAATTACTGTCAGACAGAATGCCTAGGGCCTTGTTCACCGCAAAAAATCCTTTAAGGCTTTCAGTTTTCAGTGCGAGATGGTGCATTGTTGTTTCTTTCCTCCGTCCATCTCAAAGGTTATAAGGGGCTTAGTAACTTGTTTGAACAGGTAAAAGCGCATGGAAAATAAGTGAAAAGTTGGGCAGATCTCTAGCACCTTAAAAATCGCATCCTTAAGGAATAAAAACGTTGACATACATCCACTAACTCCTGTTTTGATCTGTAATCTGAAACTACGTAGTTCTGCCAGTCGCATACTCTCGTCATTGAAATGTGCAATTTTCCCGTGGCCACCTCATGAGCGTTTTCTGGAAGAAACTTCATGAAGGTTTTCCGCACAATCCCTACCGGATCGAAGTCTTGGCTCAGAGGACCAAACATACTGTTCCTGGCTTTTCCGGCAAGCATCATAACAAACTGGACACAGCTTTCAAGGTCCATATTGAACATTAAAGTGCAGGCACTTAAAGCGCCGGCAGAAGCTCCCCCGAAATTTGTGAAATGTCTCAAGTATTGTGGAGCGTGTTGCTTCAGACAAGAGATCACTCCGATATGATAGATTCCAAGGAATCCACAGCCTGAAAAGGTTATATTCGCCTTTTCGAACTCCTCTTCGTAGGTTACAACCCGTTGGGCCGGTGGACTCATGTCGTTATTGTTGTGATTTTTCTCTTTCAGAGTTGAACCGTTCATTTCAACACAACCGACATGCTGCTAGGCCCAACGAAGAAAAATCTCCTGTCATCCTTTCGACGAGTTGTGCAACAAGGTAATAATTCAACAAAAAACAAGCGCTGGCGGTTTTTACTGCGTCGTCTTAAGCTGGATAGGTGTTTCCTTGGACAAAATATTGCGTGGTTGACTGATTATGAAATTGGATACCTCTCACCCGGCCTCTCAATGTCACGAGAAAATAGGAAAAATCAACACGTCGGTGATTCCAACAATCGCGTTGATATTCCCGCCGCTGTTAGCAATTAATTCAGCCTTTCAAACAAATTGATCTTCTGGTTGAGAATAATATACCTATAAGTCGACTTTTTGAATTCGGCAAGCAAGTTATTTTGGTGTTTTTTCAAAGATGTGTTTGTAACTAATCGACTTCTGTTTCCTCAAATGGTTTGTTTTGGTCAAGACTGCGAGCCCACGACACTCCTCAACTCAAGCCAATCAGACCACAAATGCAGGGTCACATGGTATGTCATGTGACCAATAGAACTTTAGTACGTCACGTGCCTGTGCTGTGATGGACCCTGTATTTGAACGGCCGGTCTATGTTATTGTACAGACTGCCAGATAGCAGGTTCAGTTGTTAGAGCAGTGCTTTCCTGCAGCTGTCTTGTGGAATAATCATGTACCGTGAGATAGTTGAGTTTTGCGTAATTGGTTTCAAAATTTTTGGCATTTCATCCCTGAAGAGCTTTGTCGTTGTAACTATGCAGCTCATCTCAGGGTATCTGGTTTGATGTACCCCCATCGGATCCAGGTGACACATTGAACGTGACTGAGAGACTATTCTTGTCATCATTTGGCTGACAACGCCAGGTTTAAATTGCCTTGGTTTGCGGTGGGCCATGGCATTCTTCCATCTAAAAAATGCGTCACAGCTCAAACAAAGCTGAAATACGCTGGATGAGAGCATTCTGCTGAATGTACACCGGACTGACCATAGAGTCTTCTCATCTCCATGGGACTGACGGCCTCATGCGTAGCAGGCCCGGCTACAGCCGTATTCACGCACTGAGGGCCATAAGGGGCCAGGGAACGCGATCATAGGCCTCGAGCTTTTGGTAGCTCTGAGGGTGCCCCGTACCTAAGAGAAAAATTGAAGACATTTTTTATTCAAACCAGTAGAAAGAAACAAGAAGAAATGGAATCAGGAATAGTTTTGGTATAAGAGCAAATTTTCAATCAAGAGCCCCGTAGATGGTTTCTGCCCCGGGCCCCGCAGAGTCCCTACTGTAGAATCTCCGCTGTACAGTGTTCCCGCAGTCTCCGATTCTGGTTGCTCTGTGATGGTGGCAGTAATATATGGGGATCTGAAATCAGGGCTGTAAATCCATCCTGTCGATTAGAGGGAGGGGGTGAATATAGAAAGTACAGTTGGTCGTTACAAAGTTCAGAGTTCCCTCCGATAGTATCAAACATCGTTGTAAATACGAAATAGGCTCAACTAATTCACACCCTCTTCAAGTTCCACTGCCTACTTCACGAATTCTATCTCACAAATCATCATTCATCCCAAGAGCATGCAATTATGGAACCTCTTGCCTTCTTCTTGCTTTCCTGAATCTTACAACTTGCCATCTTTCAAATCTAAGATCAATAAACTTGATCTGATCTCTCTCTCCTCTTAGCTTTTCGCTTTCTTCTTTCTTCCTTCGTTCTTGGGTCAAGGATTAGGACCATGATTAATATAAATGAAGGCATTTATCATATCAAACTATTTACGGAAACTTTTTGGAGTGCCAAACCCCCCCCCCCAAAGTATGCTTCCGTTTGTCGTAAAGCTGAAGTAGAATTAAACTGGGAGCCTTCACAATGGCATCCAACAAATCATCATTCATCCCTAGAACATGCAATTAATGGAACGTCTTGCCTTCCTCTTGCTTTCCTGAATCTTGCAACTTGCCATCTTTGAAATTTAAGATCAATAAACTTGATCTGATCTCTCTCTCCTCTTATCCTTTTGCATTTTTCTTCCTTTGTTGGGGCCTTGCATAGGCCACCATGGCCTTTCCCCAACATAGCTCATTCAATCCTACAACTTGCCCTCTTTCAAATCTAAGACTAATAAACTTGATCTGATCGCTCTCTCCTTTTAGCCTTTCCCTTCTTCCTTTATTGGGGCCTTGTATATGCCACCATGGCCTTTCCCCAACATAGCTCACTACAAAAGAAAGAAAAAGGCGGGACTCAGGATCGTGATTCTCTGGCAATGTGATCTTCAAAGCTCGTCTTAGCACAGGACTTCATTTTTTTAAATACAGGCACCAGAGCGGACAATCCAAGGAATCGGATAGTTCTAGACGGCTGACATAGTAGGTGATGAACACTTTCAGACCAATCTTCGTTATGGAAACTTTCTAAAATCAGGTACATTCGAAAACTGAATATTTCCCTTGAAAACTTTCAAATTAGGTAAACCTATCCACTATTTCGTTTCCTTTACTCGATAATTCCTCTCGAACGACGTTCGGCTTGATGTGGATTCGAGCCACTGACCTTGGGATTGCTGAATAAGCGCTGTGCAAGAGACCAAGCTTCGATCCCCAATGTAGAAAGGCTCCAACCTGCCCTAAAAATAAGTCAGTGGTAAGATGCTTCCCACTGATCATCCTGTTGACACTGGTTCGAATTTACCCACAGCTAAACTGTCACTTAGAGTGATGAGACTTACTTGCTCTCTGTAATTCCAGGCGTAGGAATCACGACGCGTGGTCACATCAAGATGAAGGCCCGGGACACTGCTCAATGATAAAAAGGCTTTTGCTTTCGAAAAAAATATTCCTTCGGCCATTATCAGCATTAGCTACCTACAGTACTTTTCGCCCTCAAGGCGTGCCCAAGGACGTGATGTCCTAGCCTTTTAAAAACTTTGCAAAATGGTTTAATCTTTCAGTCCCGTTTGCGTACTGGTATAGTTATTATAATGCTTGGCCAGAGGAGGCCACACACTCGCCTGATCAACCTATCTCTCAAAAGCATTCAATTCGAATTTAATCTAAATTGAATCGGCTTTAAGGATTAGCGCACTACAGTTCCCCTGGGTTTAAGTTGATTGCTCTACGAAGCTGGTTGATGCTTCAATTAGACACCTTATTGTTTGATACCATCCATATTTAGGAAATTGATACCGAAGTAGCATAGTCAAAGCCTTGCTTCCGTCAGAGACATTTCCTACTAGGGGATGCATCGCCGACGAGAAAACTTTTAACAAAACACTCACGCGAAGGTTGTCCCCGAAAAGCTACCTTGAAACAATACTTGATGATGCTTGATTGTTTCTCAAAGGCAAAGAACGAGATAATTGGAAGAATAATTATTTAATTTTTAATTTATTTGTTTTCAAGTAGGCTCGATATTTTCTAATTAATCGAAGCTGATCTAAGCCCAGTGAGCGAGTGAATTACAGGCATGGGATCCGACTGTCCCTTCTGAAGGCCAATGATGTTAGTTGAATGGATCACATATCCCTGAATTCGTCCATCTGAAATTTGACCTCACTCAACCGAGCTTAATTACTGTCACCTGATGGGAACTGTCAAAGCTGATCAACCATTTTTCAAATACTAAAAGAGCAAACAAAATTTTCCGAGTGAAATTTCAGGCTGAATGACACCATTTCGAAATAACCTGGAATAATTGAATACTTGGACACACCTAGCGAAGACTGGAAAATGAACCATTGAACCCGATGACATCAACGGACAGAATACCAAGAGGGAGACAGAGAAAGAACCTCCAAAATCAAGCGAGAAGGCACTTGAGAGAAAGTTGGATTGAAGACATCGAGGAGGCAATGGCGGAGGCCAACAATGGAGAAAACTGGAAGCAATGAGAAGATTAAGAAGAAGAGGCAAACATCCCTATGATTTGCGCTATGTCGTCAACAGGTAACTGTTGATGGCATCCTACGATATATTTTTGAATGTATAAAAGTATTGGAAGCTTATTGCCACGTTTATTATGTGCTAAAAAGGTGGATCTATTGATACTTGTGAAATGGCGGAAATGAGAAATATTTATACTTAAATCGCGTATCATGTTACTACCATGATACCAGAGTATGCAATCAGGTTTACCATAAAACTCCAATGCTATAGTATTGTTAAACATTTTCGATCAAACCTGGCGGTAAATCTCGTCTGCTACACCCCCCATTCACAAATCATTCGGTATGCAACTGCCGGTATACTGATCCATCATTAATCTGTTGCCATATTTCTTATGTGCTATCTAGCATGCGAAGGAAATCGAGCAGTGTCCTGGTCCTTTTTATTCATTCACCATTCACACCAGGGCTTACAGAGAACTATTGATTCACCTGACTCTAGGTGAAAGTTGAGTTCAGGGTTCAAATCCATCGATTGGCATCACAAACGGAAAGCTCGATTCAGGCCAGCTGTGGCCTTCCTTCACAAGCTGACTCTATTTCTCCTGGTCCTGAGCGATTTCGTAATTTCAACCAGCTTCCTCACTTATATCTTTAACGTTGTCGCTCAGCTGAGCTTTAAATTGCCTCTACCACTATCTTCCGAGTACTGAACTGTGTTGCATACTCGATTTCGAGCGTAGCAGAAATCAGAGACAGAGCTCTGAGTTTTTTTGGGGAGTAGAATTCATGAGGTGGTTTCCCATTGCCTTCCTCGCCAGTGGCGTTTTAAAAGTGACGCATGGAGGAATCGAACTGACAACCCCTGTGTTGTGAGTCCGCATGCTTAACCACTATGCCACGGCACCATTATCTCCCGAGTACCAGGCCAAGAAGAAGAGCTTTTCAGAGATTGTCGTGGCTAGGTATATAGTCGATGAAAGTTATATACCTAGCATAAATCTCCAGCTATCGATCTAAAACGTTCAGCAGTCTATTACCGTAAGGTTCACCTATTATTTTTAATTCTTTTAAGGAGGGTTACCCTTCAGTAGGACCGTCGAGAAAGAGGGGGAGGGATGGGGTTGGAGGGCCTGGCAAAATTGCTATAAAAACAGTCTTATGCGCTTCGGAAACCTACTGGAGCCCGGTGCTATTGATACCCCCGGGCCCGCGCTGGCCCTGCCATTTAGGATAAGCTGGTTTCCAAGGGGCCCTCCGCCGAAACATCAATTGCAATCTGTAATAAAAGCAATTCGTCTTTCGGGACACATGTTCGTTCTTTTTCTTTTCTATCGCCAGCTAATGCGTCGAATTCGGGTCCATGGCTAGGAGGGTCTATGACGTTGCGAACCCTGGCCTGTCCAGTTTGTCCATTCAAATGAGAACAAAACCGCCTGAAGCAGCGGATCAGATCACGTGGAAAAAAGAACACTGCAATTAACTTTAGCCGTTATACATACTTAGCTGAATTTTTAAAAGGCTTCTGAACTTACAGGTGCCAGGATCACTCAATGGTAAGATTCTCGCCCAGTGATCCTATGATCAGTGGTTCGAATCCACCTTCAGCCGAACTTTCACTTAGAGTTAAGAGAGTCGCTAACTTTCTGTAATTCCAGGCGTTGGAATCACGAGGTGTGGTCACATCGATAGAACGGACCTGGACACTGCTCGATCAGCAAAAAGCTTCTCAGTGTCCAAATTTCCACCTTTGATATCTAGGTAGAATCATGTGTATACACGACATATGTGGGTAAATCTGTAGACCATTAATTAGAAGCTATGCTTATCAAACAGCTTACTGCAGTATACTGGTCCTTCCTCTCGAAGCCTGGAAATATGGAGTCAGAAGTGCTGGACTTCCGAAAGAGAACTGCACTTCTTATGACAAAAGTTTGATGAAAGAAACAAACATTGCAATTATTTCGGGGCATCTTCGACGTCCCAATATACCCATACACTTTATCACGTCATTTGCTTTAGAATCAATTCAATTACAAAATATATGTCAAGAATTTATAAAATAAATGCAAATACTAAGAGCCCCACCGAAAAATTTGGGAGAAAAATTGGCTATGATCCCTATGGATAATCGTGACATAACAAGAGAGTGCAATACTACATTTTCCATGGAATCGTGTTTCCCAAAGTGACGGTTGCAATTACATGGCGGAAACGACAAAAAATTTAAATTCGAAAGAATAGGACCATTCAGATCATACAAGACCTCACAACTTCTACTCACGAGAGATTGTCCGAAAACACGACAGGATAATTCTACGAGAAAGTTGGGCAGATTTACAGGACGGTGAAAGCTGTTTAGGTACCCTTTGACTCGCGTTATGAAAAGTCAAGAAGGAAGGGGGAGATCTTAACGCAGGAGCAGTGCCAGTAACGTATTCAAAGAAGTAGGCATGTGCCCTCTTCAATCAAGAAAAACGCAACAGGGCGATTACATGAGACCTTAACGGAACTTATGCCACCTTGAAACCTCAACTAATTTGACAGAGGTTAAAACCCAGGTCGACTTGAAATTCAATTCCCTTCTCTCATGAAATCATACAAGATATTGAAATGGGATTTACATCCGGAATTAAGATCAGTTCGCCTTGAAATTGAAGCCAGTTCTAAAACCAAGCTAAGCTGGCTGAATAGTGGCCTAATCCCAAGAGGATCTTATCCTTTAACTTCACTAGCGGTCTGAAACAGACCTCCTGTTGCAGCACCTCAGAGATGCCGTTCATAAGACGGCACTAGCCATCCCCTCAACGAGAAGAAAAGTAAGACTCAATATTTGTACCTCTTATAATGTAAGACACGCACGAGTAATTGCTATCCAATAGTGCAGTAATGCAATTGCCTAAGTGGGCCAACTCGTGACGTAAGAGCTCCGGGTTCGAATCCTGCAACATTCACAACAAAAACTGTAGGCGGGGAAGGCAATAGGAAACTAACTTATAAAAATCCACTCCAGTTGAAAAAAATTCGGAGCCCTGCCTCTGGTTTCTGTGAAGCTCAGAAACGAGAATGCCATGCGGTATATTTCAATAAATCTGCTTACTCAGAGAAACTCATTGATTTCCCTGGTCTCCGCACCGCTAAAAATCTCGTATGCCATGAAGTTTTCCTCTCCAGACACCTGGTTCGTTACCAAGGAGAAACTATGATCGCGGTACATTCATTCGCCTTTAAACAACATTCACATTGACGGGAAATCGCCTCTGCTGATATTTCGTGGAATTTTCTGGGACCTGTTCATCACGGTATTCGACATTTTCATTATTAAGCAACGGGGTCCGCTCGTCAAAAATCCTCTTCGTCGTTCCACGTCTCCTTTTCCACCAACTGAATCGACCTGACTTGCTACGTCTCCTGCCTCGTTTCGACTTTGGTGGGAAATCTTCATGACGAGTGAAATAGCACTGAGAGGTTACTCCCGCGATGAAGAGAAAACCCCAAACTCCACAGAGAATGAATTCTGGAAAAAGAATTGCGTTATTAACCGACGCAGCCACAAGCAACTAGTCGTATTTATCAAAGTGTCAGTAACGTGCTCTAGTGAATTCCTATTTCACTTTTTTCATATTTTCATACTTAATTCATTTAAGGTGGGCTGCCCTTCAGCATAAGCTGGTTTTCAAGGGGCCCTCAGACAAAAACATTAATTACAATTTGTGATAATAACACGACAGTAAATTAGATTAAATCGAACTATAAATCCTGGTTACAAGTATTAAAATGAAATGGAAGAAAATCAAAAAAATGTATACGATAAACAATAAAAATAAAGAAATCCCGCTCTCTAAATAATTTCCTTACAACTATACAGTAAGAATGCCTGCTTTATGGTTGCATTACACTGTATTGTATTGAATTGTATTGTACTGTATTGTATTGCATTGAAGTGCACGGTATTGTATTTTACTGCCTTGTATTGCAGTATATTGTATCGTATTGCTTTCAGTTGTCCTGCATTGCAATGTAATGGAATAGCATTATGCTGTGTTTTAAGGGAGAGAATGTCAATAAAAAAGCTGGATGCTTTGAGTGACTCAACTGTTTACATTGCCTAGTGACTAGGCCCAAGTCTTACTAAAACTCTTTCTTTATTTCGACCACTTTTTACACATACACAGCCACGTGGAAGTCAAAATATAGTGACATCTCCAAGTTGGATAAACGTATCAAGGAGTTTTAAACGAGGCCACCATTCATGTAGAGGCCTGGGGACAAAACGAGAAACCTGGAATCCAAACAGAGTCCTTAAAGGTTTAATCTTGCTGATTGCAAGAAGAAATAGGGATTCGATACACTTACCGTTTCGTTGGAAAGGGATTCTTAAGTACGCATCGGCAAAAGATGGAATGCCAGCTCGCAAGACAAATTCAATCACAATGTATTGTATATTGGCATGCATGAATATACTGCATGCTATGAAGAAAATCGGACAAAACATTAATGAGTTTAAAAGAAGAATTTTTTATAGTCAAAAATCCAATACGAGATCACAGATTAGCAATAAAAACATGTCTACCAAAATATTTTTCTTGTCCTCAGATGAATCCTACATAAGTAGTATCCATGTGCGAGCGGGCATTAATCTACATCAACATAATATATAGTATAGACGGGGGGCTGCCCCACTTTACGGCCAAACGCCTCTCCCAACCCATTCATTTCTTTTTGAATTCGGTTCATTTAAATTCAAGTTTCCACCACATACAATTTACGGAATACAGTTAGAAAAGGACGAAATGGTTGCAGGTTAGGCACGAATTTACTGCGTGGAAGACAGTTTGAGGGCGCATCTAACTACTGTGCCAACTACCACTGCTTCCTCATTAATAGAGCAAAATGCATATGTTCCTTGGTAGGACGAGGCGGTCCACCGACCCGGATGGGGACTTAAGTTGAGCTGCTGTCCTCTTTACCTCAAATGCGCAAATCATGATAGACAAGAAACTGAAACGGTAAAACAAGTCAAATGAAAATATGACCTACCAAAAACAGTTAAATATCCACCGATAAGAGATGAAAAAATTAAACTCGTCTGAAATGGAATAATGAAAGAAGTCAATGACAGAGTAAGAACTAGGCTTTAGTGTAACAGTTAAGCGAATTAATGCATAACTCGGGCTTGAAGCTAGACGATAAAAGAATATGAAAAATCGATTGGAGTAACCTAACAGTGAGGGAGTCCGCTCTCTTTCTTTTTTAGAGAGCTATGTTGGGGAAAGGCCATGGTGGCCTATACAGAATCCCAAAAATAGAAGAAGAAAGTTAAAGGCTACGGGGAGGGTAGATAAGAAAAATGCTATTGATCTTAGATTTGAAAGGTGGCAAGTTGTAGGATTCTGGAAAGCAAGAAGAAGGCAAGACGTTCCATAAATTGCATGCTATTGGGGTGAATGATGATTTGAGGGATAGAGTTCGTGAATCAGGCAGTGAAACTTGGAAAGGGTGTGAGGGAGTCCAGCTTCTGGTATTTCAGGTGTTTCTGTTCACGGTAGACCATTAAAATTCTCTTTTTTGCTGAGGTGACTGCTGCACCTAAAATCAGCTCTAGGGCAATTTGTTGAACTACGCAACCTATCTGAACTGCGTTACCCATACGCCATGTTGGTGAGGATTGCTATCAACCTTGGAGCTTTGAGATTCCTTGGTGAACGTTTTACTGACCGAGCTACCGAATAAACGATGAAAACGCAAAAAGAGACAAAGGGTAATTTCATTCACTTACAGATTTTCCTTCAAAACGAATCATAGGAGAAAATTCAGAGGTGTAAAAATTGACTGAAAGTTTGGAAATAGAATGCAAAAAGAAATGTTTGGAACTCACGACTTTGGGGAAGAATGAAAGAGGAATCGGGCATATGAAGGAAATTGCACAGAACGTCAGAATATAAACAGTGTTGCTAGAGAATGTCTTCAGGTCGACTGGAAACAGAAAGAAGTCATAAAAAAATTAGAACGACAACAAAAATACAGGAGCTTTTGAAACTTATCTCTCAGCTGGTTTTAGGCCTAAAATTTTCCTCCAAATTTAAGATCTGTAAAGGTTACGAGAAGCGTAGTTTTGCATTGAACAGAACCCAACTTGTGATCTGTATCAAAAGTTAGGGAACGCCTCTTGAGCCTCAGCCACATTTTCAGACTTACTTGAAAATAGATTTGGCTGTGAGGATTGATCAATGGTAAGTCACATGCTCCAAGACACTATGGTCAGTGGTTCGAACCCATTTGGAGCTTCAGCTTCATTTAAAGTAAAGGGAATCATAAGCCTTTTGTCATTCAAGGTTTAAACGAGCTGGGGTCATACCACGAGGAAGGACCAGCACACTGCTCGATAAGCATAGCTTCTCAGTGTCCTAAAATCTACCTTTTGATTCATGAATCATAGGAATCTTGAAATGACGTCACACTTTGAGAAAGAACCACTACACTGCTCGATAAGCATAACTTCTCAGTGTCCTAAAATCTACCTTATGATTCATGCATCAAATGGATCTTAAGATGGCGTGACGTTTTGAGAAAGTATCAGGGTGCTGCTTTATATGCATAGCTTCTCAGTGTGCTAATATCTACTTTATAATTCATGAATCATAAGAATCTTGATATAACGTCATAGTATGAGAATGGACCAGCACACTGCTCGATAAGCACAGCTTCTCAATATCCTAAAATCTACCATTTGATTCATGAATCATGGAAAATTTGGAAGGATGTCACATTTTGAGAAAGGACCAGGACACTTGTCGATAAACATGGCTTCTCAGTGTCGTCCTACTTACGATGCTGAGTAGAGAAAATTTAAGAAAAATCCTGACGCTTACATTATTGGAATGATGAAACAATCACCACCAAAATTTAAGAGCAACGCATTGAATGATGATGAAACAGGTTGTGACTGTCAGTCAACGAGAGTTGGCATTCAGAAGCAATGACAGTAATTGAAATGTCAACAAAGTTAAACTCACCTATTGGCGAGAATAAAATGGAGCAGGCTATGAGAGAACCAATCAAAAGGGCATTGTTTAAAAATAAAGTATGAAACTGCTTTGTCTCCAAATACAAAAGAAGGATGATCAGTCCAATCAAAACGCCAACACCGGTTGATGAGATCAAATGCGCTGAAAAACGAAGGGCTAACATGCATAAACTTTATAACGTTTGTTCATTCATTCATTGCTTTATTCATTTTCAATACTCATTACATAATACTTAATAAATGAATGAATAAATAAATAAATAAATAAATACATAAATAAATCCATCAATCAGTCAATCAATCAGCCAATCAATCAATCAATAAACTAATCAATCCATCCATTCATTTATTCAATCAATCATTCAATCAACTATGCATTCATTTATTCACTCATTCATTCATCCATACACTCGTTCATTCACATATTTGTGTGCTCACTCATTCATTTATTCAATCAAGCATGTATTGATAAATTCATCCATTTAAGTGTCTATTTCTTTAGTAAAGCATAGTAAATTAGCTATCAACCTTTACAAAGAGTAAACAAGAAGGCATGGAGTTAAATAATGTCATTCTGACATGCTTCTTTATAGAAGAATTTGAAAAGGCAAAACGTAGAAAAATACCTGCATATGTCAAGGTCGTTAGGCGTAAAATAAGAATATATGTGACAATGAAACCAGTGATGACTCCGCCAATAAAAAGCTCTGCAAAGTAATATGAAATTAAAAAGAATTAGATATGGAAAGGGATAGACTCCATGAAATGAAAAAAATCAATGAATCAGAATATCAATTCAATTCAAGAGAGAAGAATCTTGGGATCCTGACCGTTTGTTCTGAGCAATAATAAAGGACTGGGCATCTCTTGATACCACTAAAAGAATGCCTGTTTCAAATACCTATAGTTTTAGCATCAAGAGTGCATATACCCTTCTGTTGTGATGAGTTGATGACACATCAATGCAAGCACTCTCAATTATGTTTCTGGATACCTTCTATCTAGACAGCCAGCAGTCAATGAAAACCTATCACACAAACACACATTTGTTGCATGTTGGCCTCATTGATCAAATTTAATATGTATTTGTGCATAGCTATATCAATTTGGGATCAATCTTACAAAAAGCTTGTCAAGATGCAAACTTACCGAATTTGATGATCTTATGACCAAGAAAGCACAGCACAAGCCCAGTGATGCAACCAAGGCATGCATAGACAATTGATGCTATTGAGCCTGTTGGTGTTAGATGAGAACTATTACCAAGAGAAAAGAAGAAAGCAGAAGATGAAAAATTGCAACAAGATTACAAGAGACTATAAAAGAGGACCAAAAACTGAAAAATTCAAGAAGATGGAATAAAAATAAAATGATGACAATAGAGAAAGGAAAGAGACGAAAAGGAGAGAAAAAGATGAAAGCACAAAGTAAAAGATTGAAAATGAGAGACAAAGACTAATGGAAAAGTATTGGAAAAATTAATCAAGGAAATATAAAGACCCAAAGGCACATATCAACGGAAGTAGCTTGTAGCAATTTCAGAGCAGAGGAAAGAAGAAGGCAATGATAGAAGCAGTCAATCAAAAAACCAGAAACCCCCAAGTTAGTAGTGTGTAATTGGTGCTACTGAAGCCTTACCTGGAGACTTGCAGGTCTCGATATCATCAAGATCACAATCATAAGCAAATGTAGGAACATATGCAGACTCTGTTTGCTCCACGCTATCTCTTATCAGTATGTTGTAAACAATACCTTCACGGGGAATTTTCTGCAACAGGAGTCTGAGATGACCGGTTCCAGTGATCCTGGCAACCTGAGAATACAGACAGATATAATGAAAACAAAGCAGCAGCATATAACTGACCAGAATAAATTTCCAGACTCAATTTTAAAGAAAAACTGTCAGGGTTGCACTAGTGTGCTTTATACTAATTCAGAGAGTCTTTCAAAACACCTCAGGTAAGCACGTATTCCCTGTGAACACTTGGACTCTAAAGCTATGAAAGTTTCTAAAAAACCCTGAAAAAGCAAAATAATAAGGATAAAGCCATGCGACTTTTTGCTTTAGTTTGGCTTTAAATTTAGAGTCTCTACATTCAAAAAGACCATCAAAATTGTAAGGAGAATGAGATTCATGAGAGCAATGAAACTTCAGCTAATGATGGAAAGAATTGGTTAAGTTTAGGAGATGTCATGCAGTAGCATTTATTGTGCATGAAATACATCAAGCTATCATGCTGGCTTGAAAAAGAAAGATTCTACTTTAGTGCATCTGCACCCGTTTGAGAAGGAAGGTTTCACAAAGCATTCATGATGACTAGCTTACTTTGGTAACTTGCAAGTAAAGATTACTTGTTATCATCATCGATTTCTGAACAGTAGGCACTTAACTAATAGATAAAATTACAGCTAACTTTGACATGAAATTGCTAGATAAAAGATGCGTGGTTGCTAAAGGTACTTCAAAAATTGGAGTCAATGATTCCGCAGTAGAAGAGGTAAGGAGGAATGGGCTGGCTAAAGAAGATGAATGGAGCATGTTGTGAGAAGGAAAGAAACTTAAAAGTAGAGGTTGAAAGTCAAATAGGAGGGTCATTATGCGTTATGTTGGCCTTTTTTAATTCAAAGAATGCAAAGAAAACATAGATAGAACAAAACTTATCAACATGTAGTGACGATGATACGTAGAAATAAACAGACATTATCATTCAACAAATTTGAAAACGTTGCTAGCAATTAAAGACAACCAAAGTATAATTCATGGAACTTCTCCTTAGTACCAACTCTGAGAGAGAGAGCGAGCGAGAGAGAGAGAGAGAGAGAGAGAGAGAGACCACGAGAGAGACTCTGAGAGAGAGACTCTGAGAGAGAGACTCTGAGAGAGAGACTCTGAGAGAGAGACTCTGAGAGAGAGACCATGAGAGAGACTCTGAGAGAGAGACACTGAGAGAGAGAGACTCTGAGAGAGAGATGCTGAGAGAGAGACTCTGAGAGAGAGACTCTGAGAGAGAGACACTGAGAGAGAGACTCTGAGAGAGAGATGCTGAGAGAGAGATGCTGAGAGAGAGACTCTGAGAGAGAGACTCTGAGAGAGTAATTATATACTGGAAGTTGGGAAAAATTTACAATGGGATAATGGGAAAAGGTTTCCAACGGGAAACCAGGAAAGCCAAACTACACTCATTAAACTTAAAAAGCACAAACATAAAAATTGACAAACATAGTGGAGCAATACCAAAAGGACACTATAAAACAGTTGAATGACTTGTGGTGAAATGGCAACAAAAGAGCTTCAAAGAGCAGGGTTGAGCCAATATCCCTGCAGAAGGGGAAAATGTTGACTAAGATAAATGCCAATGATGATAACAAAACACCTACAAAGTGGCCATATCTCTTGATGTTCTTTGCATTTGCCATTTTCCATATTCCATCATAAAGAAATCTATCTGTGAAGTCATTCTCTTGGAGTTGATAAGAATAGAGCTCATACTCAAGGTTAGTAAAAGTTGAGAAGCTTCCTCCATCACATGATTCTGGCTTTGAGCCAGGATCATAGTAAACGTTGGCTCGTTGGAACATTAGTTGAATCATCAAACTCTTCTTCTTGATGTATAAATTGGGATCATTATCGAAATTGCAAGTGATACAGCAGCCTCCAGGTATGGGATCTGCAAATCAAATGTGTGTTGAAATAATTTTCTCAAAAAAGCAAACACCGGTACAGGACTAAAACATATCATCTTTAAACTCATCAGAGCACAACACTATGAATGTTTGAAATTGCTGCATGTGAAAAATATTGAAGACTTTCATTTGACTATCGTCCACTAAGCCTCACCAAAGATAGGCAATAGGGATTACAAGTCTTGCATTAAGAACCTGATTTTGCACATTTTTACACTCCATATTTTGCTTGAAAATGCTTGTAGGTGTTACAATTACAATTTAAGTTATCAGTTAGTTAGGAGCAGTTTTGAAAAATTGGTATGGCTCCTTTTTGAACCGTGTTTGCTCCAACATAAAAACAGCTGATCATACTAAATCTTGAGGAAAGATCTTGGAAAGGGCTCCATTTTTCCTTACCTATCAATCATAATGTGGATATATAAGTTAGGCATAAATATAGGTATACTGCGGAGCTCATTTTGTCTGAGCCTAAAAAGAGGAATGGAAATTGGTAAAATTTGCATTCATTGAATCAAAGAGTTGTTTCCAATGGATCTCACCTGAGGGGTCTCCCACCTGGGGGTGACGGGCTAATATATTCAATTACGTTTTAAATCAGAGGAAATAGAAACCACCATTGATTTTATTGATCACACAAAGGTGAATAAACGCAAGGGTAGATGATGGAGGACAGTGGTATGGTACAAGGGGTGCTTTGCGGCAGGTGGGTGACCTGGAAGGCTTCAGACACACTTGGCAGCAAACGTTAGTCCATGACAAGTCACCCGGATAAAAAGATGAGGGAGAGTTGCATGACACTGAAGGCATAGACAGGTGGGGGAATTGCATAGCCGAGGGGATGGATGTGCTCTATGCTCTCATGCCTCAAAGGGCAAGGATTCATAGCAGTGGGAACTAGGTGACTTTGTGTCTTTTCGGCTGTGGTGGGAAACATAATTTATCTCAGTTGTAGGTACTTTAATACTCAACAAATAAAAAAATGATTTATTAGAGCATGGATTGTCAGAGTTTTGACAGAAAATTCAGCATTGCTAGAAGGACTGAAGCTTTTCTCTGATACTCTTGATACTAAAGATTTCTGATAATCTTACGAGTGGCAGGTCTTTCAGGGGAATCACAAGCTATCTAGAAAACACATACTCAATTGGAAATGTGACTGATGCTAAAGAAGCCTAAGAATTAATTTGCCCATTTATTGAAAAATTATCGTTATCATCGCTATGATAAATAGTTAAATTACTATTAATTGGGGTCATTACTGTGTTTTCATAACAAAATGGCTAGCATTGCATAGATTCCTTGTCCTGACACCAATCTTATGACTACTTTTTAATCTCAATACCTTAACACCATCTTTTTATCAAAGTTGCTGAGTGCTATTGTCTTTTTTGTTACAATCAAAATTTGTCTGTCTCTTTAAAGTTCTAACATGAAAATGGTCACAGTAGCAAATGAAGCACAGAGATGGCTTCTTCTTTTTGATTTTCATACTTGGCATATGAATTAGGAGCACCTTGTTAGAGATTTGTAATCCTGATTCACTGGATTGCAGGGTAGGTTGGCCAGCTTCATTCCCCATCCCAATTTACCCAGATGGATTGCTGGCATATGATAAACTGCCGGGTAATGTAAATTGTTGGGTAGATTGAGAGGGGGTTTTTCTTTTTTAGTGAGTTATGCTGAGGAAAGGCTATGGTACTGCTTCCTTGAAGTAGTGGTTTTTGCTTCAGGTATGAATTGGGCCCATTACTTTGAACAAAGTGGACATGTCGTCCAATGGATAGCTAACTTTGCCACCAAGGTAGCTATAATGAGGGACTAGCTTGTATTAATTAATAATGATAAGAACAATTTCAATTATTTTAGGATGGTAACACATGCAGCAGTGGTGGTTTACAAGGGGCCTTCCATCTACAACATGACTTAAAAAAATGGCCATATATAAGAATCAACATGCTTTTTTAAAATACAAAAGTGAATCAAGGAAATCAAGAGTACTGAAGTAGAATCTTATTCTTGGAAACTTACCTTTTCCAAGGTAGGGAACAACTACAACTTGGCAGCCCAATTCGCCATTTTTCGAAGCTAAATATGTGCTAACACTTGATTCTCCACCTTTAAGCATGTAGAGCAGGCCTCTTGATGTCCCATTGATGTGATTCTCATATTTCAAAGAATTTCCATAAGAGATGGATATATTTCTAATTTGCGTCACTGCTTGAACAATCAGGAATCTGTATGTTGAAGCTTGAAATCTTGTAAGTATAGCTGTACGATTTGAGCTGTCTACATTAATTGTTCTTCTCTGCTGCAGCTGAAGATCTTGCAATGAAGGGGAATGAGTTTTGAAATTTCATGCTTCTAGGAATCATTATGAATATAAAAACATTAGAAAAAAAGTTGCTAAAAATGGCACATTTAGAAAAAGTTATGAGAATTGAGAAGAGACGGTGGCTTGTTGAAATGAATACATGAATGGATAAATGATGTTTCTGTAAAAGGAATAACAAATTTACTAGTTGGCAAATGAATGAATGATTTGGTAAATGATAAACGTAGAAACTATAAACAAAAATCAACCAATCAGTTGTTGAATGAATGAATGAATTAATTAATCAATGGATGAATGAATGAATGAATACATGGATGGATGGAATAAACGGAAAGGGATGAATCATGATATCGTTTGACTGTCTTTTCCATACTTTTTAAAAAGGAAGCGATTTATCTTTTTGAATGAATGAACAAATTAATCGATGCATGGAAAACTAACAAAGGGATGAACCAACGATTTAAACAGTCACAAACATTTAAATAGAAGGCTAATGTAAAGGTTGCATATTGGGCATTATCTCTGTATTCTGCAGACCGAATAGGTGTGTCTTCAATTCTGTAAGACGAGCATCAGTGCCACTTCACAGCAATACTTAAAAAAATCTGCATTCCTATTACAAAGCTAAGCAGCACACTTATCAGCTTTCTCATTATCAGCTTGCTGTGCCGCTGTTCTGATGCTCCCTGATAATGACCCGAAAGTGATTCTAGCAGCTGAGGCCACACTTTCGATAAGCCTACTTCAGATTAACAAGAACAATCTCAGCTCTACAGAAAACGAATATTCTCATACCAATTGATGACATTGACAAGTGTAGTGCTGCAGTAAGCAATAATACTGACGATCTTAAGTGGTTTGACTCAGAAATTCTCGCTCCTGTTCTCCATGTCGCCATGTTTGTGAATCCATTCACAAGGCTCCTCCGCAACAAGCTTTGTTTTTCTCTGAGAATACCAATGACGTCACACAAATCCATCACATTTTAATTTCATTTTTTTAGTGAGTTACGTTGAGGAAAGGCTATGGTGGCCTATATCAAAGCCCAACAAAGGAAGAAGGAAGAGAGAGCAAAAGGTTAAGAAGAGAGAGCGATCAGATCAAGTTTATTGATCTTACGTTTGAAAGATGGCGAGTTGTAAGATTCAGGAAAGCAAGAGGAAGGCAAGACGTTCCATAAGTTGCATGTTCTATGGATGAATGATGATTTGTGGGACAGGGTTTGTGGACTAGACAGTGAAACTTTGAAAGGGTGTGAATGAGTTGAGCTTCTGGTGGTCCTGACACGCCTCAGGGGAACTGGAATAATATCCATGATCTCCTGAGAACAATGCCCTTGAAAGTATCTGTAAAAGATAGAAAGACCTCCAACTAAAGTAAGCTGTCTTTTGGGATGGAGAGACTTTTGCGCAACTCCTTCAAGGACTCAAAAGAGTCAACAGAATGAAAGAGAGTAATGTTCGATTAAGAGCTGCGTAGTTAAGTTCCGATGAATATTTGAAAGACTGGGGAAGAGAGATAACATCCATTGAGTTCTTTCTTCGTTGTATTCAATTGATGTACTACAACTGTATTTTGCCTGCGCAGTTCATTTTAGAGTAGAGCAAATAAAAAGCCAAAGGAGAGGTTCCCTCTGATTTGAATTTTATGGCCGATAAATGATACACGTGTGTGACAATTGTTGCTACACAGTGAATACAGGAGGTTAAAAATGTCAAAAGAAGAATAGACTTTTACGAATGGTCCTGCAGAGGCCCTGGATTTACGGCATCTTGGGGCCCATTTCAATTTAATCAAACTCTGCTACTGCTACTAGTACTACATTATTATGTTTCAATAATAGGACATAGTTAATGAAAATTAGTAAGAATTAATGAAAAATACTACGTACATATAACAATATCACAATCAGTAATCATCATTATCATATTAGGATTAGCAAACATTTGGTGTTGGGTCATTTTAGGGAAATCTTCGAATGATTTGAATCCTTCAGAACTGGTTGCCTTTAACTTCAGCTCAACGCATCAGCCATTTTTGGTGGCGGCGAAGTGGTGTGCAAACTACAGTGGTTCGGCCACATCACGAGACAGTGCTACGGACAGAAGGGGTAGTTAGTGCATGACAGAATGCATAGAACGGTAGAAGAAAGCAGAGGCAGAGGACGGCCGAGAGACACGTGGCTTGGCGACGTAGGGAAGTGGACCCGAAGGAGCGCGATGAAGTGTGTGGAACTTGCAAGAGACCGTCGAAAATGGAGAGAGATTGGCACGAGCTCATCAAAGTGTCCCAACGGCCACGAGGCCAAGGGAGTCAGCTGTCCTGCATCATTTCTCTCCTAAAAACTGAACAAGGACATAAAATACCCATCTTCATCATCTATGCATGATGCAAGTTTGAGCTGTCGATTCCTACAATGGCGACAGCAGAAAATATACTCTACAAAGGCTCCATAAAACGACAGAAAATTCCACTTGTTTCAATCACTTCCCTTAAACTTTGGCGGGGTTCTTGAATTCAGAAATTATTCGGGGACCATTCGGTCTGGGCACAGTTGGGCTATGAAGACCAAGGACTGGAGTGACGGCGCTTCAAGACTCGTCTTGGTGGCGAGGATTCTCCTGCCTCGATTTCAAAGAAAATTTAAAACAAAGTCCACCGTTTTTGCAATTTCCTTTTGGCGCGAATTCTGCCGTAAATTATAAGAAGATGTAACTAGAATCACTGGCAAGCAGCTCCTTATATAAACGGAATCACCGCTGATTATCCATATTCCGTCAAAGGTGAGTAATTTGTCTTGAATCAAAAGCAGCAAGACAGCTGGGTTTGACATCATAGATTGGCTGGTCTGTTAGTACCTTTTTGTCGGAAGGTTGTGACCATCCTCCCGCCATTTGATAAAATTCTAGCAGTTCGCCCAACCACGCCTTGCATCATTCAGAATCCAAAAGCAAGTGGCTAAGACGAGGTTCCGTTTCTTTTTCTAGCTTTAGTTGATGGTTGAATCCTTCAATTATCTAAAAAAGCTTATAAGGTATTAGTCCTTTAAATCCGTTGATTTTGGCAGCTCAGTGACAACTGTATCGCCAACCTAGCTTCAAGGGTGAGCTTGAGAAGTCCGTAACGATTATTAATTTAGAAGTAAAGCAGTTTATAAAATAGACCAGAAAACTTAATGAAGATTGTATTGTATGTTTCACTATTCACTGGTTTCTTGTTCCTTTGGGAATGTCGTATCTATCTATCTATGAACCACTGGCATACCTAGTATTTGGTACCTTACTTACTAACAATTAATATCTAGATTTAGAGAAGCCATTTTTTCATTTACAGGTAATTAGCTTTCTTGCACAGAAGTATGTTTCAGTTTACAAGAAATTAGTTTCAAGAATCAAAGCTTTTTCTATAAATTGGAATGTGCTTCTATATTAAGAGAATTTACTGTAGACTGCTTTGAAAGACTAATTGTGTTTAATGCTAACGGGACCTGGCGTTATATTCTTTGTACCTGCAATCTGGAAGTAGCTTTTCAGGCAGTGAGAAGTGGGGAAGTGCCCCAACGTGTTCATACAACAAGTTGTACTTCTTAAGCCAAGTGGCTCCCAACGCTTGCAATTTAAGAACACTTAATTTCAGGACACTGAGAAGCAACAAACAGCATTTAGGTGTCAGGGTAGCTCAGTGGTAAGATCCTTGTGCATTGGTCCTATGGTCAATGGTTTGAGTCCCACCTCAGCTAAAGTTTCACTTAGAGCGAGGAGAGTCGCCAGTTCTCTGTAATTCCAGGAGTAGGAATCATGAGGTGTGGTCACATCGAGAGTAAGGACCTGGACACTGCTCGATAAGCAAAAAGCTTCTCAGTGTCCAAATTTGTACCTTTGACATCTAGGTAGAATCATGTCCATAAAAAAAAAGAAGGACGGATTTAGAGAAAAAACAGTGATGACCTGTGCCCTGCTTATTGATTGACATGAGGCCATAGCTTTTGGTTTATACACCTTTCATATTAGAAAGCCCCCATTCTTCTAAACTCTTCTCACCTGTAATTAAAGTTGAATTTGAGGATGGCAGGCAAGTTGATACCATTGTCTCTTCAAATCAAGATGGACCTATGTGGTCCGCTATTTTTGTCCCATGCTCCAGTGACCATGAATTTTGGTGACTGTTTCAAGTTCATTTCAAGATTCTGATTCTAATACAAATCATAATTCGAATATAGATTTGAACTAATTCTAATCTTCTTCTTCTCCGTAGCCTATTGAGGCTGTGGGTGCACCCATTGTTGCACACTTCTCCTCCACCTCTCTCTGTCCTCTGCTATTCCTTTGAGTTCTGCTAGTCCTTTTCCTGTCCACTGTTTCAGGTCATCTTTCCACTGTCTCCGCGGCCTACCTCTGCCCCTGTCACCTTCAACATTGCCTTTGATCAGTGCTTTCACCATGCCATACCTCCTCACTTTGTGTCCAAAATACCTCAGTTTCCTTCTCATGATGATCTCTATTATTTGCTCTGGTCTGTCACCATAGATCTTGGTTACTTTGTTCCAGACATACTCTTTTATTCTTTTCTCCTTCCACATCATCTTCAGCATTCTTCTGTAACATCTCATTTCAAACAAATTCTAATACAAATTCAAACAATACCAACAACTTTGAAATAACATTGAATAGCAACAGAATCAAATGATATTGCAAAGAAGGACCATTAATGTGCAAAGAAGATTTCTAGGTTAATTATTTCTTAAGGGAGATATCTCTCAATAGATAAACGAATCAAGGAGAGACCCCCACCTGTGTTATTGCTATGACTTTCATCAATCAATCAATTGGGTTGGTTGGTTTAACGGGATTAATCCAATTCTTCTCTTCCATTCTTCTTGGTTCATCATCATCATCATCATGGGCGGTTTACGCAATTTCGAATCGCTGTTGCCTCTCGCGAATTCTTGCCAAACTCTTCTGTCTTTAGCTTGCTGTACCATTACATGGATACCAACACAGGCGTTTGTAATGTCATCTATAAAGCGTGTCTTGGGCCGGCCTCTTCCTCTCGGACCATATACTGTACCCAGTAGGAGGGTCCTGCTGAGTCCTCATTCTTCGCTAATGATGTGACCAACTAGACTTAGCTTTCTACGATATAGAGTATCCAATATACAAACTTCTGTGCTTCATCATAGCATTCTTTTAATCATCCACTTGCAAACCCACATCAAGGAATATTTGGTCATTATATGTCCTCTTGGGTCTACTGCAGGGTTGTCCAAACTTTTTGAAAACGGGGCCTGATTTTATCTGGTAAAATTTGTAGGGGTCAACCTTGGCTGAATTCTTTTACATAGAGCAACAGTACATTCAAAATTATTCTAACAAGCTATTTTGCGTCTCGTATTTGCTTTTTTATTTCAATCTTTTTACTTATATGCTCTATGACAGAGGCTGTGGGCTGGATGAACTTTCACCAAGGGCCACATTTGGCCCACGGGCCGGACTTTGGACACCCCTGTTCTACTCCGTAGTGTCTTTCCATGTATAAGGTTCTAGAGAAGAAGTTCACTGGCCAGTTCACTTGTGCTGTGAAGACAGCGTCCTACATACCTTCTACCTCATTTCCTTAATAACATCAGCTATGAGAGGGTCAACTCCATATAGATCCTTTAGTGTTGGGTGATGTTGCCATGATTTGTTGAGTACCGCACAAAGCATTCTTGTGTATGTACCATGTAGCAGATCTAAGATTGCAACTTGCTATCTTTTACATCTAAAATCAATAAACTTGACTGGATCTCTCTCTTCTCTTAGCCTGTTGCTTTCTTCTTTCTTCCTTTGTTGGGGCTTTGTATAGGCCACCACTGCCTTTCACCAGCATAACTCACTAAAAAAAGAAAAAAAAAGCTTGTCAGGCAGGTCTTTAGTCAAGGGGACTGTCACAAGCTTCTGAATATGCTACTTTTAATTTGTCATCAAGTTAAAAGCTAATTATTTTTTAGCTCAGCCCATTATTGAATTCCAAATTCAGTCAGTTTGCTCATAATTGAGCTGGAGTCAGTCCTTTCTCACTTGAGTAAAGAACCCAATGCGTTTGAGGAGGTATTTTTGAAATGTTATTTTTGCAGAAGAGATTTTTACAAAACTTAGCACTAATCCATCCCTAAAAATACTTTTTTAGTTTTTAGTCATTGCTCTATGTTCTTTCATATATTCTTTAATATGTTCTTTCATATGTTCTTTTAGGATGTTCATTATACCCGACTTGATCATTTGAGTTATGGACGAAGTTTGCTAAACTTCTTATGAGGCATATTCTATATTACGTTAGAGTATGCACATAACTCACTATAGTTGGCTCTGAGATTCAAAGCCACTTGGAATATGCTCACTAGCTTCACCGGGCTATTTAGTTTGGCGAAGGGCAATGGTGCAACTGAGAATCAAGAGAATCTGCCCCAACCATCTGAAAGATGTAGCAACAGCACACCTGTTGAAGGGCAAAAATGTTCAGTAGACGGACCTTCACTAACCACCAAGCGGTCTTCCAAACCAAATTTTTCTTTCTCACAACTGACCCGAGATGTTTTGCTAGAGCACGGACCACTGACAACCAAGGAATTGTATAAGAAGCTGGCTGAGAAACACCCACAACATTTTTCAATGGATGATAAAAATTGGAAGGTACCTAAAAATTTTTAAACCTATTGGTATTAAGATTGACGATTTCCAATCCAAAGCCATTCTTCTCATCAACAATCCCAACCTAATTAAATCTCCCGACCTCTTTCCCAGTGTCATTTAGTTGGAGATCTTTCCATCTTTTACAGATTCTTACTGGGGTATTGTTCTCATGAGACCAGGGAGATTATTCCTGTTCCTCTGAGGCGTGTCAGAACCACCAGAAGCTCAAATTATTCACACCCTTTCCAAGTTTCCCTGCTTAATCCACAGACTTTATCCCGCAAATCATCATTCATCCCAATAACATGTAATTTATGGAACATATTGCCTTCTTCTTGCTTTTCTGAATCTTACACCTTGCCACCTTTCAAATGTAAGATCAATAAACTTGACCTGATCTCTCTCCTCTTAGGCTTTTGCTTTCTCCTTCCTTCCTTTATTGAAGCATTGTATAGGCTAGCATGGCCTTTCCCCAACATAACTTACTTAAAAGAATAGTCATACATACATAGCCATATTTGCATCATCATCCGTACATAGCCATGCAGACATAGCCATACATAGCCATACATAGCCATACATAGCCATACATAGCCATACATACATAGCCATACATAGCCATACATACATAGCCATACATAGCCATACATAGCCATACATGGCCATACATAGCCATACATACATAGCCATACATACATAGCCATACATAGCCATACATACATAGCCATACATAGCCATAGATACATAGCCATACATAGCCATACATAGCCATAGATACATAGCCATACATAGCCATACATAGACATACATAGCCATACATAGACATACATGCTTCTAGAAAGTGCTCTGTCGAAGATACACCAACTGATTAGCAATGTACTCTGAAGCCTCACTAGGCTATGGAAACTGAGATAGACACCATCGAGGACGGGAGGACAGGACAGAGCATTTTTTTGAAATGATATGAGATTTGGAGTGCGTCACAGCATGAACATATTAAATACATTTCCCATGAATCCCGGCTTTAAAAATAATACCCTGTTGAATAGAAACAGCCGTATCCTTTTTACGCCAGTTGCGAGGATAACAGAGAGAGTACGCAGAGCACCAGATCGATTGCGCGTGGATGCAAATCACATCCGCAAGAGAAGCATTTGTGCCTTCGTGAGGATGCTGCCGATCAGCTCTCACAATTTTTATGATCACCTTGTTCCTTCTTTTTAGGCAAGTGTCCGGAATTGCTTGAGCCGAAAAAGTGATTTCGTAAGGCACGAAGTGAAGAAAAACACAAGTCGTTGGAGCTTATCCGAAGAGGTTATATCAAAGCTAAAATCATCAGGGTACTGTGAAACCAGCGCATTCAAAGAGAACTATCCAAGTACCGGGAAATATGTACCGATTGCGCCGAAACCTCTGTTCAGGAGTAGCCTTAGCCAAGATAGCTTCGTTGCTCCTTCCGTTGTTGATTTCAATGAGAGAAGTAATGACAGTGTTCTGTATACACCGCTGCAGCAGCGTGGATTTAGCGCTGATAACCGAGAATGCGTGTCGGAGGACAAGAACCTGTTTAGAAAAAGGAGCATGACAGAGAAAGGTGTGAAAACATCGTTGAAAAGACGGGCCACGAGTAGGGGGAAACACGCTGTGGCACCAAAGAAAAGTTTGTTCAGCGAGCAAGATAGACTGCCGAGCGAGAGGACTTGTGGACCGTTTCGGGAACAGCTGGATTCTCGCGATGGCTATCGTGTCCAAATTCAAGGCCCCGAAGCGATCCCGTTACACGTTGACAGCTTTTTGAACGAAAATTTCCTCCTGGGATTCGAGAATGCCGTTTTCGACGAATTTCCCTTGAAAAGTGATGACTTGAAAAGGACTAGTCTAGATGAGCTCTCTCGAAGTACAACGACATCTTACGACTTGGCGGATGATTGCACGGAAGAATTGTCTTTGGGTAATCACGTTTCAGAATCAAGACTTGAAGGACGGGGCAGTTATCTTGACGAGAAGTCCGAAACGAAATGCCATGTTACGAGTTTTATTGCACTCAAATCATCAGACTCTGAATCGTACAGTCTTGATGACAGCCTCGTAGTGGAGGGAAGTAATTTGAATGACGAATGTCAAGAAGAACCGACGGGAAAGCAGAATGACGAGGGAACTGCGGAGGTTTTTGCTGAACTAAAGCGAAGTCAGTTCTTCATTTCACCAGAGCACGAATCTGAGCAACCGGGTTTTGATTTTTTATATATGTAGAAACTGCGAGACGCATTAATTTGCTAATTGTTAGATGTAGACCCCCCCCCTTTACTTTATGCTGGTACGAATTGAATGCTACCCGATTTAACGTCGGGTAGGGTGCTGAAATTAGTCCACGCTGGTGCTATACTGTATTCATTTGAAGCCGGTCTGTATTCCTTATTTGTTTTGCGTCGTATTCAGCTGGAACTGTGCCGGCATATTGTAACGGCTTGATATCCCAAGATATATTACTCATCTCGTACCGGCATAATGTAGACGGGGGTGTTGAATCTCATTCGCTGCGGGTGATATTAGTTGCTCCATTGTAGGCAGTTGTGATTGAAAAATGTCATGTTTGGTAATTGCGAAGGCTTTTTATGTTCTCCCGCGCGTACTTCTTCGCGCGACTGTTAAAGCGAAGAAGCGACGTGTGCTGCTCCCGTCTCTTTTTTAAACGATATCCAACCACCTGCTTCACACATTCTTCCCTGCGATGTTTGTACAGGGTTTGCTTGAGTACCTCTATGGCTCTGAGGTTTCACGGCCAAATCACCCCCGTTCACATTTCTCAGTATTCTCCATCTATCCAATAAAGACGAATCTTTATACTGGATGAAACACTTCAGCTTTTTAGATCAGCTGTTATCAATATGTGCCCAGTGCTTATGCCTTCAGAGTTTCTTCTAAATGGTCATTTACCGACTTCGGAAGGATGGGCAGCTGAGTAGACTGTTGGCTTGTGGTTAGTGGTCCCGACGACGGGATTCGAACCCACGCGAGTAGACCTCGCATGATTCGAAACACTGCGCCTTAATCACTCGGCCACATCATCCACGGAACAGTTAATGAATATCTGGCCATCCTACTTCACAATTCCATGGCTCAGGATGCTAACTCTCTATGTAATCATGTCTCTTTCGTCTAACAAGTGAGACAGTGGTCAAGGAGTTAGCTTCTTTGCTCGGTGCAGGTACTCACGAGGTTCGCCACCGAGAAGGCCTCATGCGTGAACCCTATGGCTCAGGATGGTAGCTCTCTAGATGGCTGCGTTCCTATCCTTGCTTCGAGCATGGCACCTATACCTCGATATCATCCCATCAGCGAAGGATTTGAAATAATATATATTAATACAACGAATCTTTATACAGAGTGTACATTTCAACAAACTATGCTGTTATCAGTATGTGTCCTGTAAAGGAATGAAAAGAAAGTAAAACCTATAACAGCTGTGAAAAAAGCCCCATGAAATGGAACGATTTCCTAGCGCATTCTGTTTTGATGCCTGGAAGCCTTATCAACAATTCATTATTTCTTGTTTGTGTCCTGTGCTGTAACTTACAGCTGCTGAACGGTGAAAAAGATTATCTGTGAACCAAGAAACTTCGCTAACTCCGTAGACAGTGTTAGTCTACATCCGAATTGGAACTTTGAAAGTAACTTATTTTGGTGAAGAAACTCTATAAGTTGACGCTGAACCAACTTTTCGATCACTTTTGATAACATGGGTAGAACTCATAATGATCGACGGTTATCAAAGCTTAACAAAGAGCCCGATTTGTGCACATGAACTATTTTTGCAATTTTCATGACATTTGGGAAAATTCCCGTTTCAAGTGAGAGATTAATTAGGTGAGAAAGGGGGCAGATATGTGGCAAGCAGCGTCCCTCAGTAAGCCTGGGGGCAACTTGTCGATACCAGTTGATTTCGTGCGCTTGGTTGATCTAAGCTCTCGCTCCACTTCTAACCTTGATATTGGACGAAATTTGAATTGCTTTTCAGTTCTTTGAGGTATAGCTACAGGGTTCCTCCATACAAAATCGCGCAAAGGAATTGCAATTTCTCTCAATTTTGATGTGACTAGTGAAAAATGCACAAAAAGCATTGGAGATTCTGGATTGGTCATTGGTTCTCACACCATCTACATCAAATGAGTGCAATGATGGCCCTGTCGTAGACTTTGTGGGGTATATGGTCTTCAGAGATTTCCAATATTCATTTTTATTTCCAGAATTTTCTTTCAGCATAATTTTATGGTAGGAAGACCTGGCTTTTCTGATGGAAATATTGACCTCATTCCGTTTCCGTTTATATTGTGAGATGTCAAGCTCATCCTTCGTCCTTCTCGATTTTCGAAGCAGCGTATCCCTATCATTCATAAGTCTTTTGACATCTCTGATTAGCCAGGGAGCAGGCTACTCCCTGATATTCTTGCAGATTTGTGGAGCGTGACGATCAAAGACATTCGACAGGATACCCTTCATAATAGACCAGACCTCGTCCACATGTCTACGCTATGAAAATATGTCCCCAATCAACAGCCTCGAGATCTTTGTTCATAGCTTCGGGGTCATAGCTACTGTGATCATGGGAGATATTTTGCCGCGGTTTGACACGGAGGTGATTTTATTTTCCTCACACAACCAACCATATCATCGTCTCCAATGCCGGTCGGGATAACTTCAGTTTTCACAACAATTGTTGGCTTGTCGGTCGAAGTAACATCGATGAGCGTTTCTGAGGCTTCTGTTATTCTCTTCTATTATTTTTGGATCATCTGCTTGTAACCAAATGTGTCTAAAACAGTCTTGAGATCTTTGTTGCCCTGCTTTAGAAAATCAGAACTGCTGCAAGAAGACAATTGAATGATGCATAGTCGATTGCAATTTCTGAAAACAGCCCTTCCCTCAGTACTGCCGAAAGAATACTTGCATCTGAAAATTGATGAAAATTGTCGCAGAGAGACAGCTATTTGTACAGCCTTTAAGGATATTAAGGTCTTATTAACTGAGAAAAGAATAACCAGTCTATGATCACACAGAAATTATGGTTTTGATAGGATTTGATGGTATCACGGTCTCATTGACTTAGAAAGAGCAATTCATTGTATGTTCACACGGTGACAATGATTTTTATGGCATTTAAAGTCATTAGTTTCATGTTCACTGATATTAAGATTACGCGGTCACACCGAGACCAGGATTTTTGTAGGATTTGTAGGTAACAGGGTCTCACTGGCCGACGAATGAATAAACCTCATAATTCTCTCGAATATCACAATCATACAGTTGCAACGTAGAGTTGCATTGAAATCTGACGTCAAATGATCATAATGATGAAAGAACAATGAGCGATTTTACATCCTGCGTTACTTAGAGGACCAGCCTCAAGTTTCACAGATAGAATTCCTAAAGTTGCGCACGATTCTCAAGAAAGTTTTTGTCGTTGCACGATACACGACGACTCAGCTGAAGCAGTTGCAGTAGACACCTTGAAGTGCAATGGCATACCTCAACAGCAGCCTCTATGTACCTGTTGAGGTGGTAGTTAGTCATCCAGAGCCTCATACAATGGTGTTTATCTTTGGTTGCTTAGTTGTCGGAGGTATGCGCAGAGAAGTTTTACGCCATTTATGCATCGATGTTAACTTGCGATCCTTTAATCAAATTGACCAGCCGTACCATGAGCCGGCGGCGGTAGGAGGCTGAGGCTAGGACGGTCCTCTATCCGTACCTGCAGGTAGAGAGAGCAAGTCAAGCAGTGACGCGATGTTGGGTACGCCAGTGATGATCCGTGGGAAACTGATGGTTACACCCGGGGCCGGAGCAACTGGGGCAATAATCAGAAGAGATGTGACTTACAACATCCAGCAGCAACAGCTACAACAACTGAAAATCGCAAATCTAATGTCATAGCTCCCCCTGAAGCTCTCAGCTTTTGAACCACTAGAATCAGCTTGCAAGGAGATTGAAAGAAGCATTAGCCGATGCTTTCGCCAGTAGCTACTCCCCTGTGAAATCAGCTACAGCCCTAGGAAAGCCCTAGTACTGGTCACAGTCAAAACGCAAGGAGTCTTTTCCGTTTCGCTTGGGTTTGTCCAGAAATGTCCCATTAGGACGAGATGGAGTTACCACACCTACCAGCAGCTCCCTGGTGGCTGCAATGAAGGTCGAGTCACTGTAGCTGTGTTACGCATGCACTAAGTTTACGAGGGCTTGTATCGAACCAGGGACTTGAGATTCCTATTCAGGTTCTCTATACTGTGAGCTGCCAGCCACTGCTATCTCCCAACAGCTTCCTAACACTGACCAAAACTCGTTATTCCTGTCTTGTAATTCACAAGGGAGTTTGCTCTAAACTGAGAGGCTATACATAGCAAGCAGCTTCTTAGGCATTCCTTTCGATTCAAAATTCATACACCACGAATTAAGGAAGCCATTCATCGCTCCTCACTCTCATTCTGGTTAAGCTCGAAGCGGAGTCGAACCACCGACGTTAAACCAAAGACACGCAGTTTTTCATAGCCCCCCACCACTTCATTTCATATGACCAATGACTCTGGCAGAGTTCCGTGCCGTTTCTCATGCAGCCATTCTGAGATTCTTCCATACTCCATATTTACATTTGTCATGATTTGAATTGGTTTTTTGCAGCCTGCGTTAGGCAGCTCATTCAAAATTGGCCTATTCCTTACACGGTCTTGCTCATGTTGTTGGGCGCTGCCTTGGGAGCAATATCATCACGATATCCTACAGTTAGGAAGCAAGTATAATTTCAATAATTCCTCGTCATTTTTTGCCATTCTTCGTATCAATTCAATTTTCAGATCGCAGTTTTAAATTTTTTACGCTAAGGTAAGACTCGACCTTTTGGTGAGATTGAAAAATGATTCCAGGAGCACACGTGCCATTCCCAGCCAATAGAATCCTAGTCTTTCTTCGTAATTTCACCATGCCGTCTATACGATTTTTCATCACAAAGCAAACGCCTGAGTAAGGTTCGCTGAATTTCATATCTCTTATCACTCGGAGATACTCGCCTACACAGGTCCTTGAATGATACCATGTAGTTTTACTTCTCAACAAGTCAACCTATCACAATGTCAGTTATTATCATTATTATCGTTATCATTATCAAAATTTTTGCATACAAAGATTTACGGGCACAGGCCGCCCTTGCATTACCTGATTGGGCAGTCGGAAAAATATACGGGAAAGGATGAGTTATCAAATATGATGCAACGGCAATTTAGTTGATGGTCTTTTTTCAATTGGATCACAAGAGAAATTTTACCGCCTTGATGAATTCTATTTATCTAATAATTTATGTGACATGATTTAGATATACATGAAATATTTGGATGCCATTCAGAAAAAAGGCTGACGTCAAACTGGAGATGTAGAATTTTTCCTCTCCTTTCTTCAGTCAATGGTAGAGTGGTGTAGTGGCTATGCATGCGGACTCATAACACAGGGGTTGTCAGTTCGATTACTACGTGTCACAATAAAGACGCCATTGGTGAGAAAGACATTGGGAAACCACCTCATAGAATCCACTTCCCTAGGGAAATCTCAGAGCCCTGTCTCTGGTTTCTGCTATGCTCGAATTTGAGCATACAACGCAATATTTAATAGGGCAGAAAATTCGCAGCTCCTCCAAGCTTTACGTGCACCCACGCTGATTTCTATCAAGTGTCACCTTGGAAGCGTTATCGTTGTCGAGGGGTACAATGGATTACTTCACAATAGGTTTAAATTGACAATGCCATGAAGCAAAAGCTTAGATTCAGAATTCTACCATTCAGAATTGAGACCTTCTATGAAATCATTTTTGCCTTAAATTTCATCCAAAGAACTGCTTCCCAACTTCACCACCAAATTCGTTGCCTTGCTCACAACGGTTATCCTTTCATTGTCCTAATTTGATGCAATGCGGATCTCTCCACATGAAGTTTCCCTATTTTTCTATTTGGCTCTGTTCTCTAATCTCTTTTCGTGCTCTCTCTTGCAGGTACACTACTTTCTCTACTAAAGACCCTCATTTGGTACTGACGACCTTCTTACCCGTTTTACTTTTTGACGCTGCGTTTGCAATGGATGTCCATACATTTTACAAGATGTTCCTTCAGGTGCGATGATGAATTTGATTAAGCACAAATTAAATATGATTCAGTTTGATTCACTATGATTCACTATGATTAACCATGAGTCCCTATGAGTCACTATGATTAACTATGATTAACTATGATTAACTATGATTAACTATGATTAACTATGATTAACTATGATTAACTATGATTAACTAAGATTAACTATGATTAACTACGACTATGATTAACAATGATTCACTACGATTAACTATGATTCACTGTGACAAATCGCTTCAATTTGACATTCCAGTGGTAGAATCTTTACTTTGTATGCGCCTGGCGGGGTTCGATACCTACTCATGTCATACGAAAGATTTGAAGTATGTCCATGTTATTTCCCTGCTTAGCATTCAGCACTTTGGGGAAGAGCATGGGAGTAAAACAGAAAGTGCCACCAAGCTGTAGCATTCAATGTGCTTGCACAGCGGTGTTGCCAAACTGTAATAAAACAGAGACGGATTTCGCCCCAACGCACCAAGCCGATGAGGGAAAAATTTAGACTGAGGACAATTTTATGCTAAATCCATTTGATTGAACATTCAGTGAGCATTGATTGAAAACCAATCAAGTAACGCAGCAAAGGGATTTGTTGGCCTGATCTGATTTCAGAAATATAGGTAACCAATCATTGGCTAAAGCACTCAAAAATTGGTGCATGCAATTTTTATTGACTGACTGACTGACTGACTGACTGACTGACTGACTGACTGACTGACTGACTGACTGACTGACATACTGACTGACATACTGACTGACTGACTGACTGACTGACTGACTGACTGACTGACTGACTGACTGACTGACTGACTGACTGACTGACTGACTGACTGACTGACTGACTGACTGACTGACTGACTGACTGACTGACTGACTGACTGACTGACTGACTGACTGACTGACTGACTGACTGAATGACTGACTGACATACTGACTGACTGACTGACTGACTGACTGAATGACTAACATACGACTTATTTACGCATTTATTATTGAATTGATTCCTTCATCCACAATTGTTGGTTTCAGTGATTAATTGCCCGATTCATTCGTCGATTAAAAAGACCAGGGATTTATCGATTGATTGATTGATTTGATTTGATTTATTCGTTGATTGCATTTATCAGTTGATAGAATCAGATCATTTGTAGTATCAGAGTAAAAAGTAGGTACTATGCTGCATTGGTTGATCATATCGGAAAAACACTCAAGTAATAATTATTATGATGATTATAGTTATGATAATGTCGATAATGATAATGGAAACCTCTCATTCAAATTCAATTCAAACTACAGTGAAGAACTTCTCTAATACATAGGTGGTTTGAAAACAGCTAGCCTGGCTTAGGATTTACAGTATAAAGCTAATCCAAAGGTAAATTACAAAATAGATGTAAATATATGTGACAATGATTAAATCCATTTAGTGGAACAAGTTAATAATTATAATAAAGATATATAAAATGATAATATTTCATCTTCATTCGTTGGGAAAATATCAGTGAATACGTTGCTGATAGAGCTAGCTTCTTGAACGGATTCAAACGAAAATAAGAAGCAATCTTAACGATCCAGTCGATTGCAGTGATTATGATGGCCCTCGCCATTTTGAAAGATATTGATAGCATTTAATAGTTGTACCATTTTTTACCTTATTCGAAAAGCTGATCGTTCGGTTTTCACTCGTTTTGCAATTTTCTTTGGTTTATTTGAAATCGTTTCTCCCTACCATAGATCATCGTGCTTGCCATACCTGGTATGGCCTTGGCATCATTTTGCACTGCCATCATGGGTGTCTTTGTATTTGATTACGGCTGGAGCTGGGACGTAGCCATGCTGTTTGGCTGCATCGTTAGTGCCACGGATCCAGTCGCCATCGTCTCTGTTCTAAACAGCCTAGGTATTCTCGTTTGGCAATTGCACATTCATGTAAAATCATCACACCTGTCTCTGCATCATCTTTCTGATTGATTATCTCGGTTTCAACATTATCCTGGGTTTCCTGATACCCTACTGAAAGATGCCCTGATGCTTTCTCGCGATGGAACCTAGCATAACTGTCTCCTAACATTTTAGCGTGCAAGCTCATAACGCAACGGTTCTGAGTGCGAATCCTGCTCCCGTCACAAGAAAATCCCTATTGGTGAGGAAGGCAAGGACAAGCCACCTCATGAATTCCACTTCCCTAGATAAAAACTCCGAGCCCTGGCTCTGGTTTCTGCTACGCTCGAAATCGAGTATGCGACGCAATTTTAATATAATCTTGTGATTTCAATTTCATTTTTACGGGCTAACACTCGATTAGAAGAACGGTTCAGTTTGTGATTTCAGGACCCGTCTTTTGCACAGAAGGTCCCGCATTCTAGGCACTTTCGTGCACGTCTCTCTTTGCCATTTATCTGTCTACTTAGCAGTAACTGGGCACCAGGCGTAAAGGTAGCGTGAAGTGTGGCAAGGAAATGAACTGGCCATTCTGCCTCATTATTAGCTCAGAACGGTGCTGCTCTGGTGCTCTGCTGCTCTGGTGCTAGCAAGGTGCTTCCCCAAGCGTTTTGGATCAACTTTGCATTTCTTTACACAATTGATTGCTATCAATTTATTTCATCGTTAACAGGAACATCTCAACAGCTTGGTACAATTATTGAAGGAGAGTCTTTGCTCAATGATGGATGCGCCATTGTTCTTTTTCATATGTTTTATGCTTTGTCATTCAAAAATGTCTCAAGTAAGTTTCCTTGGTGAACTTCGTAAGAAAAGCTTAATCTACTAAGATGAATGGATATCACATCGAATTTTTCCTTTTTTGTTAACATATAAAAGACAAATCTAGATAGATAGACAGACAGATAGACAGACAGATAGACGGACAGACAGACAGATAGACGGATAGACAGACAGACAGACAGACAGACCGACAGACAGACAGACCGACAGACAGACAGACAGACAGACAGACAGACAGACAGACAGACAGACAGACAGACAGACAGACAGACAGACAGACAGACAGACAGACAGACAGATAGACGGATAGGCATAGATCGATGGGCATAGATAGGCATAGATAGGCATAGATAAGCATAGATGGGCATAGATAGATAGGCATAGATAGATAGGCATAGATAGATAGGCATAGATAGATAGGCATAGATAGATAGGCATAGATAGATAGGCATAGATAGATAGGCATAGATAGATAGGCATAGATATATAGGCATAGATAGATAGGCATAGATAGATAGGCATAGATAGATAGGCATAGATAGATAGGCATAGATAGATAGGCATAGATAGATAGGCATAGATATATAGGCATAGATAGATAGGCATAGATAGATAGGCATAGATAGATAGGCATAGATAGATAGGCATAGATAGATAGGCATAGATAGATAGGCATAGATAGATAGATAGACATAGATAGGCGTAGGTAGGCATAGATCGATTGTTGTTCAACTCTTAGTCATCTCCATAGCATTCAAAATTAGCTATTTATGACTAAGCCCTTCCGTTCATAGTCTCCAGCTGTCGCGATCTTCTGCGACGCTTTGAATATCTTTTCACGATGATATCTAAAACGTTGGAAGATATGTATCATTTTACTCTCTTCTTCATTTAGCAATTCTTAATCCAGGCTCCGTTTTAGAAAGGAGTAAAAAGAATAGAATTGAATGAATTAGGGCTTGAAACTGGACTTTTATTTCCAAGTCCCAGCTAGGGACCGACACCATGATGAAAACTCAAAGGTGTTCTGTCTTACTTTTAGTGACAAGAGTGCTGTTGTATTTTCCCCAGCTGGCGTTCGGTGGCTTTGCATTTGGGCTGGCTGCTGGCAAAGTCACCGTGTTTTGGCTGCAAAACGTCTACAACGATGCTCTAGTTGAGATCACGATTACTTTAGTAGCGACATACCTTACTTACGTCATCGGTGAGTTTGTGTTTGGCGTGTCGGGCGTCCTCGCAGTGGTCATGTTGGGTATTGAAATCAATGCTCAAAGGACAAGCATAAGTCCTGAACAGGAAATATTCTTACAAAGGTACGACATGGTGTGCTGCAAGTATTTTGTTTAACTACATCTATGGGGTTAATCAGTAATGCCCAAATGGGTATTGCACTTCTATCTTATATCTTGCCCTCTAAGTAGGCTTTCGAACGCAGATAAGCTATGCTCATCGAGCAGTTTCCTGGTTCTTTCTCATAATGTGACGTCATTTCAAGATTCCTATGATTCATGAATCATAAGGTAGATTTTGGGACACTGAGAAGATGTGTTTATCGAGCAGTGTCCTGGTCCTTTCTCATATTGCGTCATATAAGTCAATTGATGCTGTTAGGTCCACATGATAAAAATTGCAAAGAATTCCATTCTTGCGGGAAAAACTACACTTCGTGTCTTATAAACACAATGCCATTCAAGAGTAGTAGATTTACAGTGGCCTTTTTTCTTTCATCTTTCATACCTTCATTACATGCTTATTTGAATTCAATGTATGCATAACTCATGCTGTAAATCTTTCGTTTTTCTCCAAACAGGTTTTGGGGAATGATGGCATATTTAGCCAACACTCTCGTCTTTGTAATTGTCGGTGTTGCAATAACGGAAAAAGCATTTGAGAAATTTGACGGAATTGACACACTTTACATAATTATTGATTACATCGGAGTAATCATTATAAGGTATATTGCTTCACTGATATACAATGGGATGATCTGCAACACAATATAACAATATGAAACGCCAAAATGTATAATATGACATAATGTAATATGATGTAATATAATTTAATATAATGTAATATAATATAATATAATATAATATTTTATAATATAATATAATATAATATAATATAATATAATATAATATAATATAATATAATATAATATAACATAATATAATATAATATAATATAATATAATATAATATAATATAATATAATATAATATAATATAATATAATATAATATAATATAATATAATATAATATAATATAATGTAATACAATATAATGTAATATAATGTAATGCAATGTAATATACCATAATATAATACAATGTATATGATATGATATAATATAATATAGTATAATATAATATGCAATATTGTTATTAGAGTCAAATTAATATCACGAGTGAAATTGACTTAATATTATGCAGAGAAGATTGAAAATAGAATTACATGGCCTAGGCACCGCTAAACGTGTAGCCGTTGATGGATCTGCTATAAAACATAAGATAAGACATTGGGATACCTCTCTTGACCATATCTAGTCATAAGACACATGCATTTCTCTATTAGAAATGTTAGCAAAAGTTTTTTGGTCATTATTTCTTAGTAATCTACTTAGATAACTAAAAAATCTACCATGGCGATGGGTGGCTCAATAATTTTGTCTGCCAGTGTAAGTAGAATTGAATGAATATTATGATTATAATCAAATGAATATTACGAAGAGAGACAAATGAATGTTATAAGCAAAATAGATGAATGTTGTGAATGAAATAAATGAATATTACGAATGAAGATCATAAATGAAATCAAGTAAATATCATGAGTAATTAAGTCATGCTCCCATACATTTCAGGGCAATCGTGATACTTCTGTTTAGTCCTATTCTCACACGACTTGGATATGGCCTCAAGTGGTATGACGCTGTTGTAATGATTTGGGGGGGGCTTCGGGGGGCCATCGGTCTTGCCCTTGCCCTGCAGGTAGCTTTGCACCAGCCGGAAGTTGGCAACAAGGTGAGTTATATCTCGCCTGAGTTGAAGAAAATTTCACCTAAGAATGCGAAAATCTTTCCATGCTGACAGAAATCCTGATTATTGTGAAATTTATTGGCTTGAAAGTCTAATCAACTCAATCAATCCATGGCGACACAGAGACTGCGAGTAGTGTAGTAGCATTTGAAGGTATAGAGATCTTATTGATCGAGAAAGGTTGAAGCTATCTATGGTCACACAGAAAAGTATGCTTTGTGTTAAAGCATTTATAAGCAAATGGTCTTATTGATCGGGGACGAGTTAACCTCTCAATCGTCACACAGAGATTATGATTTGTATAAAATTTAAAGATAATAAGGCGAAATTAACTGAGAAAGATTTGAATATTCCATAGTCACTCAGAGAATGTTTGTGTGGCACTATTTGCAGCTTAGGTCTTTTTGGCTGCAAAAGGTTCAGCCAGTCCTCTATCCCAGCGACTAGAATTTTCATAGCATTCATAAAGGACATGATGATGCCATATTCAAGTAATGATTATGCTACTTTTCCTCCAGATACTTGTTCATGTTTCTGGCATTGTCCTCCTCACACTAATAGTGAATGCCACGACAATCAAACCACTTCTGCAAGTCCTGGGCATGTCAGAAATATCAGATGCAAGACGCACGTCAATGTCCAATGCGATAAACCGGTTGAACGAAAGCCAGGAGCGATCCCTTTCGATTATGAAGACAGACCGCTTCATGACGGACTCCGACTGGGCGAGTGTTGAGAGGGCTTGCCGTGTTGACAATCCGTACGACGATTTGGTGGACCAGGTTGGTCCGCTGTTGCATGATTATCATAAATCGCCTTTTCTATTTGAAAAGTCATATGACTACACATCAAATTTGTGTATCATTATCATTCTGTGATTTTCAACTCATCTATAAGAAGAATAAATCCCAAACAATATTTGGAAAGCCATGCCAATGTATGACATATATAAGTAAATATGTGTTTATATATGCATATGTGGAAACATCCAAGAAACGAGGGATAAATAATATCAGCAAGAGTGCTTAATAGTCGAACTAGAGCGATTGACAAAATAAAGGGAGAGAAACCAGTACTAGTTCAGAACTCTGAGTTTCATGTTTCCCAATCTTCAGCTAAACATATACTAAATAATCTGAGCGGATTCATTTAAATATTTACAGATTTATATATGTAAATATATATATGTAGATATATTCATACTTATATTCTTATATGCATATCTATGTGTAAATTTATATAAATCTATATATATTCATTTACATTTGCATATATTTATTTAGATTTATATGTATTTATATGAAGATATGTCAGTTTTTTTTAATGTTATCTTTTTTCTTCACGCATCGGTCGCGACCCGGAGTTCGTCTTAAATCGTTCTGTTTCTCAATCCTCAAGTCCCTTGCATGTTGAAAAACAATGAATTATCAATTTTTTTTGCATCATCATAGATTATCATAATTTGTTCCTCATCATTGGTTATTCTGATATTCTCCTCTTATATTTCATTCTTATTTGTTTGCTTTCATACATTATCATACATTCATACATTACCCTTTTCATTATCATATCTTTGTCATGATGATGCTCCCGAATATTAGGGAGTATGTGAGGAATCGTGACATTTGATAAGTACAATCTCTTCACTGAATTATGTATTCTGATGTAATTCTTAAATTTTCATTTTGATACCACATTAAAGTAGAAGTCCAAGACCTGTTAGGCGGACACACCACGTCTTAATCGTCATTTCGCTCTGGATGTAACGGGGGATAATGGAAACCCATCGCATGAGGAGGAAGGCGAACGCTAGAGCCATTTCTCCCGCCAGATAGAGCAGCTTAGAGAAGACGAAGCTGCCTTTATTCAAGCTCTCCGATTACTCTAGGCAACGATCTAAAAGAACTTGAATCTAAATTTAAATTTAAACTTGAACTTGAAATACATCTAAATTTGAAAACGGACACTGCTACTAATCAAGTTTTGGCAAAGATCCGTTGAACAAATTGTGGAAAGGCTGCCTACTCAAGCACTAGCAGTAAAATTGACTATATGTTTCAATATTTTTACATACCTCTAGCTTCCAACGTCACTGGATATAAGTGATTTTTTCCCCAGGAGAACAGACCTGATGATATTTTGATATTACGTCACAGCAAATGTCCACAGTGCTCCTCGATGGTGCCTAATCAGCCCACTGCGAAGGAGTTTGCATCGATGGCGGAGGAGGGTAGAATCGCCATCATAAAAGCGGAGAAAGTCAGCTTTTGGAAGCAGTATGAACGAGGAATGCTGTCTAGCGAAGCTGTGCAAATCTTAGTTAGTCTTGCTGACAAGTGTTTGGATGAAAAAGACAGGTTTTTAAAACCATATGTTAAATCTACTTATGGTCAACTGAGATCCATAACTAATCAGATCATTAGAATTGACAATGACTCTCGTCCTAGCCCTCATAATCCAATCTTCCTTCAGTTAGTGATAGATTAATCGGTCTTGGTGTGGCTTCTTACTGTCATCCAATCTATGTCATCGGTGGCATGATGACTCAGTCACTAGGTTACTTGATTGCACACTGTGTGGTCGTCCAATAGTTGAATCCCACCTCTCAGCTTTCACTTAGAGTGAGAAGAGTTGCTTGCTCATTGCAATTTCAAACGAAGACATTTCTAAGGTATATTCAAATTCAAAAGCTTATTCAAAATTTTAAGGATAACTCAGTAGTAAGTTTATTGCTCATCAATCCAATGGTTAATGGTTCGAATCCATCCTCAGCTAAACATCAGTAAGAATAGCTCAGTAGTGCGATTTTTGCTCATCGATCATCTGGTTAGCGATTTGAATCCATCCTCAGCTAAAAACTCAGTTAGAATGAGGAAAGTCCCTAACTCACTGTAATTCATGACGTAGGATGGCAAGGTGCGGTCACGTTGAGAGGAAAGCTCTCTGTATTTCCCTATGAGCAGAGGCTTCTCAATGTCCAAAAATTGTTCTTTCATCTATGCTCATAAGGCAATTACAACGCAGAATACAAAGGTGTAAGAGGGAGCATGGAACTACATAACAATTCTGCGGCATTTAAAACTCAACCAGAAGTCAGTTTCCAAATGGGTGTCAGGCGAAACAGCGCCAAGAATCCCCATATGTTCAGTTCTGCATGACTAATGCTGGCTGAAGGTTTGAATGCCTCATCCAACTCCCTTTTGATACGGGCTTTTATCAAAAATATATAAAGGATACAGAGATACAAATATAATGGCAGAAAATTACCTAAAAACAGGAGATAATGATTGTTCACGAAAAATCTTCCTGCAGTTGTCAGATATGAATCATAGCAAAAAAACATCACATGGAAGGATCAAGGCATTGCTAGATAATCGCATCTTCTTACTGCTTTAGAATCTAGTCTTAGAAATCGCTAATTTTAGGCATTACGAAGTATTAAAGTAACGAGCAGGATGCTATGAGAATATCATCTTAGTGTTCTAATATCCGCTTTCAGATTATTGGTATAGTGTACTAAAAGTGCAAACATTTCCTCTATAAGGCTGATAGATTAACAATATAACATATCTATATATGGATAATCAATTAATTAATCTATTAGTCAATTTATTTGATGTCTTTTTCCTTTCTTACGGTGCCTTTTTCTTGCTGATGTCTTTATTACAGTACTGATTTGTTTTAGATTCATCCAACTCAGTGATCTCAACCCTCATTGGACTGTGCCCTATTACTGGGATATGATCGTAGGTCATCAAATTTTGCACACAATTGTTCATTTGCTTATTTCTTTGGTCTCGAATTTGCGATCGAATCTCCACCAATCTTGATCCCCTATCCTCCACCAATCCTGCTCAGAATCTTCATCATTTATCCCAAAAACATGCAATTTATAGACCGTCTTACCTTCTTGCTTTCCTGAATCTTACAACTTGCCAGTTTCCAAATCTAAGATCAATAAACTTGATCTTATCTCCCTCTCCTCTTAGCCTTTCACATTCTTCCTTCTTCGATTGCTGGGGCTTTGTATAGGCCACCATTGTATTTCCTCAGCATAACTCATTAGCATAAATAACTAAATAAAAAGATACCACAAACAGATGCAAAGGTCCATACATAATTTAGGTGAGCGTGAGAATGCTCTTTTTCCATGACCTCTGGTGCTATGTGCACTGGTGAGAGCAGTGTAAAAAGCTTTGGTAAAATCAGGCTTAAATATTTTCTATTCTCACACCCGTCATCTTTTGTCTATAAAGTCCAATTATTTTAGCACTGATCGTGAAAGCCGGGGGAATCTTAAGCTTTCTATGAGATCTTAATTGTCGTAGACTGAAGCAATTTTGCTTTACAGGATATCATTGGTAGAAGCATGACGATCTGAATCTAAAAAACACCTTAGCTTGAATTTTATTAACCTTGTGAGTCTTGATTGATCTAGAGAACGAAGCTGGTTCACTTGAAGCAGACGAAAGCAGCTGACCGCGTCCCTCCTCCACGAAACATCTTCCTTCGATATAATTACATGATTGCCACTCACATGGCCTTCGATATTCTCATGAACATTTTGATAGTTTTGAATCTGGTTGCCATTATCATTGAACTGTATGCCAGTGAAAAAGCCCACTACTTGGTACACCTCAAGTACATCAACTATGCATATTTTTCAATCTTCATGCTGGAGGCAATGATCAAGGTAAAAAAACGAAAGCATTTGAAGAACATTTAGGTTCCTTCATCAACCTTTTCTCCATTTTCTTCCTCATCTCAATTGATCATTATTCTCTTCTTCATTTTCTTCTTCCTTTTTCCCCTTCATTTTCTTCTTCTTCCTCTTCTTCCTTTTCTTCTTCATTTTCTTCTTTTCTTTTTTTCCTCTTCTTCTTTTTCTTCTCCTTTTTTCACCTTCATTTTCTTCTTCTTCCTCTTCTTCTTCTTTTCTTTTTCTTTTCTTCTTCATTATCTTCTTCTTTTTTCACCTTCATTTTCGCTCTTCTTTTTCTACTCCTTTTTCACCTTCATTTTCTGCTTCCTTTTCTTCTTCTTTTTTTCTTCATTTCTTCTTCTTCCTCTTCCTCTGTTTATTCTTCTTTTCTTCTCCATTTTCTTACTTTTCTTTGCCATCATCTTCCTTTTCGAATTAGTCATATTTAGATTCTTTTTCCTATGCCCCTACTAAGCCACCAATAACAATTATGAGGCTTGAAACGCGAACCCTCTGTTTCCGGATCATACCCAGTCTCCTGTGCTACGAAAGTCTTTAAGGAACATTATAAAAATTTCTGAAAGCAATTTTGAAATCAAGTCTAGGATTCAGCCAAATTAAGCTTTGCTGAAAGATCGTCGTGGCTGGTGCAACCAATCAAGAGACCTAGCAGAAAATCAACGGGAATATTTTTGCAAAAGAATTCAACGACTTTGGATTGATGATCGCAATCTTTCTTTTTCTTTTTCACTTTTATGTTTATTTTCTACACCTTGCTTTTCTTCTTTCTTAACGTCTTCTCATTTTATCATAGTTTATTTTTTCATCATTTTTCTTCGTGTACTTCTTCTTGATACATTTTTCTGTTTGCTCATTTTCTTCGCATTTTTCTCCAAATCCACGTTTTCCTTTTTACTGCCTTCTCGTTAGATGGATATGCTGATAACGTCTTGCCACATTTTATGGTCTTATGGTAAATCTCCATTCTTTCATCTTTCAATCAGATTTGCGGATTCAGAATCCACTTTTTTAAAGATTATTGGAATCAGCTGGATCTATTTATCGTCATTCTGAGTGCTGTTGATATTGTATTGGATCTGGTTGCTGCCAGCTCAATGGGTGGTTTTTCACCCAATGTCCTAAAAGTCGCAAAAATATTTAGACTTTTGCGAATGGGCCGTGGACTTAAACTCATCAAAGTGAGCTATCTGTTGCATTTTGTAATAAATATGACTTCATCATTCATTGTCTTATCAACTTGCTTTTAATTATTATTATCATTAGTATTATTATCAATTACTTATACACATAATCCCTTCCGCTAAAGTTAAGTACAAAAGTGGTGCAGAAATAAACAAGTAATAAGTAACTTTAGGAATATATAAGTTATGTATACCCTGTTCTTCCATCTCATGTACTTTTCTTATTGACTGTTCCTCTAATTGCTCTTACATTCCTTTACGTATTCATCTACAAGTCATTGATCCATCCACTCAATTAATAAATCAATCAATCAATCAATCAGCCAATCAATCAATCAATCAATCAATCAAACATCGATTCATCTCACCTATTATCAATCAAACGCCCGATTGCCTTACAAATCATCAATCAATTAATCAATCAATCAATCAATCAATCACGTAATCATCTTACTAACCATCAATCAATTAATCAATCAATCAATTAAACATCCAGTCATCTTACCTATCATCATTCAATCAATCAATCGTTCAAATGTTAAACAGCCAATTCATTCGATCATTTAGTTATTGATCCTTCTAATCATTCATTCATTCAATCAATCAATCAATCAATCAATCAATCAATCACGTAATCATCTTACTTATCATCAATCAATCAATCAAACACCAAATCATCTTACCTATCATAATTCAATCAATCAATCAATCGTTCAAACGTTCAACAGCAAATTCATTCGATCATTTAGTCATTGATCCTTCTAATCAGTCAGTAGGTCAATCAATCAATTAATCAATCAATCAATCAATCAATCATCAAATGATCTTGCCTATCATCAATCAATCAATCCATCTTTCATTGAACCTTTCAATCAGTCATCCTTCTGGTCAGAGTATCAATCATCACACTTCTTAATCTCATTCTTAATTCATTACTTCTTTTAAGTCTCTTATTCCAAAAATGATCGACATGGTCAACAAGCGAGTCAATAAACAACTCAGCTTTGGCTACGACATAGGCAAAGGGTTTGTAATTGCGGAGGAGGAGGTCATGAAAATGCTAGATCAGTTGGTTGTCGATACAAAGATCATGGCTGACTTGAAAATGAGATCTGAAAAGAATAAACTCGACATCATTCGAAGCTTGGGTAATTTTCAATTTTGTCATTCGTCTTTGTGTGGCCATGATGTGATTCACTCTTTGCATTCACTAGGACTTTGAAAGTTGTAAAACCACCAATAATCATAATCTCCGTGTAACCAACAAGCGAACCAAGAAGACAGTGAGATCAGCTATGGCTATACAGATCCTAAAAAAAAATAAAAAAAAAAAAAAAAAAAGATCCTATCATATCTGACTTTGATATAGTTAAAGCTCACACTCAGCTATTGAGCACATTCTTCAATGATATGCGACCACCTTTTGATAAACGTCGTTCTATTTTGTGCAGGCTTTTTGCAACGAGAACACCCAGGGATAGCAATTTCAGTCAAAACGAGGCAAGCGACCAGACTCGTGTTGAACAATGCTCTTGAAACTTTGGCCCATTTGCGCTCGAATGGAGTTATGGATAAAGCAGAGGCCCTCAAACTCGAAATGGTATGACAAAACGACATGCTGATTTTCAAGAGTACGTTTTGGTAGAATAGAAGTGCTATTATACCATCCCTCCTTTTGCAGTTGATGTCCACTAAACGAATGCAAGCAAGATACCTCACCGTATTAGGATATCTCGGTGGGAAGATGCTCGTTCATTGATCCTTAAGTCCGTAGTCTATGCCCTTCTTTTTGGTCATCTTTCACTAAAAGTAAGGGCAATTGGAAAATCTCTGCGATTCATAGCATAGGATTAACAAAATGCGGTCGCATCGAGGTGAAAGACCAAGGCACAAGTGAAAGGCTGACAGGAGGGGAAATAGATCAAGTTTATTGATCTTAGATTGGAAAGGGAGAAAATCGTAGGATTTCGGGAAGAAAGAAGAAGGTAAGACGTTCCAAGAGTTGCATGCTCTTGGGATGAATGATGATTTGTGGGATAGATTTCGTGTAGTAAGCAGTGAGACTTGGAAAGGGTTTGAGTGAGTCGAACTTCTGGTGTTCCTAGCATCCCTCAGAGGAACAGGAATGATATCCTTGATCTCCTGATAGCAATGCCCGTGAAATTATCTGTAAAAGAATTTATACCATGAATTCATTGCCTTACAGCTCGTTCAAGAACGAATGAAGCGTCAGCTGAATGGACCATCTTACATCGCCCCCAGGAAGCCGGAGAGCATAATCAGGGGGCTGCCTTGGCTTCGTCAGATGATGGAAGAAACTGTTAATTACATAGTGGATAATTCAGAGCTGGTTTCATACGAATTTGGTGACGTTGTGCTAAAACAGGGCGAACCGACTGATGCTATATACATTTTAGTATCAGGAATGGTAAAGGTACGGACGACTAGGAATTTCAGTATGACATAACAACTATCTAGAATAGACAATATGAAAAAACACATTTTATGTCATCATTCCTTTTAGTATCAGGAATGGTAAAGGTACGGACGACTAGGAATTTCAGTATGACATAACAACTATCTAGAATAGACAATATGAAATAGCACATTTTATGTCATCATTCCTCATCTACAGAGATTTTCTGTATGCTGGATTTGAAAAGGCTTGAAGAAGAATCAATCAAACCTTTTTCTCGAGACCCATCACAACGTGAATGTCTGAAATGGTAGCAAGAAACTGAAATGATATCATTTAATGTAGATTCATCGCTTTTCTCATTTTCCGATATCTAATCCAACTTTAGAAGCGTCTTCGGTGCGTGTTAGCGTTCTCCAGCGTCCATATTGCGTCTGTTTTGGGATTACAGGCTCCTCTGTTCATATCCTGCTGCCCTTCTTGTGGCCAGCTTTCCACTTACCCGTGCTCTGGACTTAAGACAGGGATGCACTTCACGAATACATCAAATGATGACACTTCAAAGACGTCCACTTGTTATGCAAAAAATTTGACATTGCATTATTTCTGTAAATCACTGCCTCGCTTAACTCTGTTGAATCTCAGAACGAAGAGTTATCGATATCAAGGTAACCATTAATCGAAAAGAGCATTTATTTACTATTTATAATCGTTTATTCTTTAATGGCAGATTTCGAGAATTTTTGCGGGCTGGGTGGTACTTCTCGCGGGCAAAGACGTTTATCTTGCAGGTCAAGCGCGGTTTTCCGCGGTCGGATTAATGTTTTTAGCGGGACTGAAATGTCTTTTGCGGGGTTGACGTTGCTTCTCATGGAATGAATACTATACAAGCAATTCCCACGCAAGCAAGAAGTCAGAAACCCGTGAATGACTTTCAAGATGATAGAACTTAACAGCATTTTCAAGACCTCTATTCTTCATCATCAAAATCATTCCAAATCATTTGACAAAGATCACTAAAATTTAAAGGCCTACGTAGAAGTCAGAAAATGTTCACGAAAAGTATTTCCAAGGACAACTACCATATATTTGAAGGTATAAACGTGCTGATATTGGTTACATGACAGTTTCTTCTCAATTCTTTTTAAGTTAGTTGGGGTTTCAACGAAGGAGACCGAAACAAGAGTACATTCCTACGTGGATTCAGAACTGGACATAAGGACGGATTATCTGTGCGCTGGAAACGTCATTGGAGAAATGGGCCTTCTTATTGGCGGTGTGCGAAATGCTTCGGTTATTTGCGAAACTGCAGTCCAGGTAAGGTAGAAGAAAGTGCCATAAAATCGTAAGGAAACACGTTATTTAGAATACTTTTTCACTTCGTTTGATTTGATTCAATCAAAGATAGTAGCCCTTCAGTCGGAGCTGATTTAAAGGGCCCTCCACTTGAGTACATTAAGTACAATTGATAACTAAATTAAATACTTGAATTAGCTACATTATTGTTGAATAATTTAGGATAACTTAATTGCAATGTAAAACAAAATTCTTAGAGCGTGAGTTAAATGTTTATAATGAATGAAAATAAAAAGATAAGTATAAATTGTACGAATATTTGCGAAACTGCAGTCCAGGGAAGGTGGAAGAAATTGACATGAAATAATAAGAAAAAATGATACTATTTCGAGTATACAGAATTGTATGATTGATAACAATAGATTAAAAGCGCAAATCCATTGGATAACGAAGCATTGATTTAAGAAAAGGAAAAAATCGGATGAAAATGATTGTTTAACCAAGTTGTATAAAATAAACCCATCAATTCCATACTTACGTATCCTCTGGTCAGCGGCGCAAGCCTCGCCTTATGCATGAATATGCAACCCCGTTGGAAACCGGCCCGCAATAATTGATAGTGATTGTTCCTTAATTTTTCAAAAAAAGATGCATTGGTCAAGCTTGAATCTGAAAAATACTTGATAAACCAGTTATATATATATACAAGTCACTTATTACTAGTTCATCGATTTGTGATTCAAATGACCTGGTCTTGGGAAGCTGTCAAAGGTTTTGCCGTTATAGACCCCCTTTTAGCTCGCTTCACTCATAGACGCCCACAATTTCAATTTCGATCTGACAGGCATGCTATGAATCACGGAGTATGATTATACTTACCATCTGAGTTTCCTAAGTTCTACCTCAGTAATCAGAAGGTGTAGTCGCACGAAGATCACAGGCTACGACAACGATCAATGCACAAAGCTTCTCATTGCTTTAAAATCTACCGCTGGGTGCTAGATGAAAAGTAGCTTAAAAGAATAGATTTCTTCTTTGCAAAAAGTCTGCTTGAATAATTGGGAGAACGTTCTTCATTCTGTAGGTGTATTACATTCGAGCGGAGATAATATATGAGGCAATAGAGAAGTTTCCAGGCCTGGAAGACAATTTATGGAGAGTTTGCGGCATACGAATGGCACTGCCGATCCTAATGGACCAAGCAGCTTACAAGGTATTCACTCAACGCAAATTTAAACAAGGAAGCAGCCATATTATGTTCAAGCCTGTGTGAAAATATATTCATGTTTGTGCTTCCATATTCATATATATACATAAATATATATATGAATATAGAATAAATATATATATATATATATATATATATATATATATATATATATATATATATATATGTATATATAGCAGCTATCAACGCTCTGTACTTTGTACATAGAGCACCATATGGTGGTGAAGACAGCACCCTCTATGTGATATATATGTATATACATATATATATGTATATATATTCTATATTCATATATATATATGTATATATATATATATGTAGCTTTATTTGAGCTTGCTTAACATGAACAATGTTTGTTTCTGTTACAGAGCCTGAGCAAGGATCATTTGCGCATGCTCTGTGAAAGTAGTACAATAGCTGACCTATCAAAGGCATCTGACGGTCATATTTTCAACTTCACCAGCAGTATGCTTGAAGCCATTCTAGTTCAAGGCGAAATCCAATGCCCCAGCACGAAAGAGGCTTTTACAGGACCATGCCTGTTACCAAGCAAAAGGAAGCATTTTAAGTAAGTCGTCACCGACCTTAATACCATACACGTAGGGAGAAAAAGTGTCGCACTAGTTGGAAACAAAATAAGATGGCGACAGCAAGTTTGGAGCCCTTTATGCAAAACCTAAATCTGAAGTCCCTTTTTTGAGAACTCTAGGATCTCCATCGTTAAAATTTGGCGCGAAATTTCGTGAAAGTGAGGCAAGATTCTTGTGCATTGATCCCATGGTCAGTGGTTCGAAACCACCCTCAGCTAAGCTTTCACTTGGAATGACGAGAGCTGTCAGCTCTCTGTAATTGCAGGCGTAGGAACCTGTTTAGAGAACTGCAATGCTGAATTTAACATGTCTTGCCCTTGTGAAGGCAAAATTCCAGGCATCAACTCTTGTTATGTGACCACACATAGCAAGGACCGGCTTGAGAGATCCATTTTGAACCGTGTCTGCCACCTGATCTTTAGATAAATAGTTTTATGAGCACTAGAAATATGTTTTCATCACAAGGATGCTTTTCGAAAAGGGTCAAATTTGTTATCATTGATGCTGCGATTACTGGATAATTTTTTTAAATTTCCATGCCACATAGTTCCTCTTTTTCTTCGGGAACCATATCTTTAATACGACTTGGGTGGCCCGGTTACGTCACGATGTCCAGTCCCTTTTTGTTTCCAGCAGCTTCGCAGTGTTCCTTCAACGGATTCTCTTCGGTGCATCCAAGAATGTCTCTCTCTGTCTTCCTCCGCCTCTACGGCCGTCGATTTTTTCCGTCACAAACTGGAGAACGCACATCGGTGACTGGCAAAGTGTTGGGAGTATAGCTCTCTGCTGAGCTGAAGGTCTCCCGTTCGAGCCACGTTTGATTGCGTTTTGTAGATCCCTTCGTTCTGTCCACTAACCATTAAATGGGCACCCACGGGGGCGCAAACCGAGGTTTGAGGTGTGACAAGGAGAGGAACTGGCCTCCATATCTCAAAATATCACTGCTCATTATGGTACCTCTCTGACAAGACAGTTCTCGAAGCTTGTATGTATAATCGAATGACGACAATTTCTGATGTTTTGAATCGATTTCATTTTAGGTATTTGGTTGAAAACCCGCCAAAGATATTAATTATTTGGAAGATGCCACTGCTGCACCGTCCTCCACTGATCAGAGAGATGAAGGAGCAAAATCATACCACCTTAAAGCACAGAATGTCAGTAGACCCACCTTCAATCGGTGAGAAATTTATCCTCTTCTCTTTTCTCTCTTCTCTCTTCTCACCCTAGCAGTTGATTTGAAATCAAATTAGATAGACGACTTTTTTGTACCTGGCATCATGAAGTAGATTTTGGGACGCTGAGAAGCTATGAGTGTCTTTGGTCTCCCTCATTATCTGACATCATTTCAAGATTCCTATGATTCATGAATCATGAGGTAGCTTTTAGTACACCTCCTTTAGAAGATTTAATCTTTTCCGTTGGATTTTACTGTTTTTCATTGCACGACAGGGTTGACACTGAGCAAGCGGCAATGGGGCAATGTTAAAGATATACACGAGGAGGGGATTCCTGAAGAGGGGATTCCCGAAGAAGAAGATTACTTGAAGGAGGTAAAACAACACTAGAAGTTCATCAATTACATTAAAGTTGAAAATTAAGAGGAGTATTAAAATATTTCTGCTAGTTTCCCGAACGCTAATCTCAATAATATTTACAAACGTATAATTGAATGAAGAGAGATGAATAATGCTATTTTCACGTGCGAAACTATGATATACAACTTGCGTTTCTTTTCCTAGGCTGATAGAACGACAAGCGGAGGATCAAAGAAAAGGTTTAGCATGTCTGTTTGATAAACCGCACTTCCAAAAAAATTGTAAACAGCATCTAAGAAATATTATTGAGTTGTATTCACGTTTAATATTTAGATGATATGAAATTGATTATGAAAAATTCTGCTGATTTTACTTCCTTTTCTTTCTTCAATTGGCGAGCAATAAGTAAGGTGTCATTGCTCAATGATTTCGATTGATTGATTGATGATGTATTAAGCTCATGATTGATTGATCTATTGATTAATTGAAGGAGCCATATATTGAAAGAGCAACTGATTCATTAATTGATTGGAGATTATTTTATTTGCTAGTTCATCAATCGGCTAATTTTTTGATTTATTGATCAGTGGGTTAACTAAATGGTTGATTAATCTGATGAATGATTGGTTAACGTAAGGATTTAATGATTAGTAGTGAGGTCTGCGAATTGATCGATCGATTGACTGCTTGATTGATTGATTGATTGATTGATTGATAGATCAATTTCTCTACCTGTCAATTGATCAGTCTTTTCCTCTCGTCTTTTTTTATTCTTTGAAAATCCATGCTCTCTCTGTCTTTAGTACTCCTAACAGGAGCACATTTCTGACGTCAAATAAATACAGAAGACTTAGTTTTCTTACGTCAAATGATTGATTGGCCACATTTTTGCATCTCAGTGAGATTTTGAATTAATTGCACCGATAAGTTCACTAGCAGGCCGGCGTCCTAAGCTTTGCTTTGGTTCCTCTTTCGATTCGAAGTTACACCATATGGCGGCTTTATAAGAGTGTATTGTGAGTAAACTCAGCCATTGATTCATCTTCATCGAAACTAGAATCATCTCATTGACCGATAAAACAAAACATCGAAAACATCCCACCGAGGAAGCACCTTCATCATAAGTCTAATTACATTTATTTATATCGAATTTCATATATGTGTATATGTGTTGACAGGTTTTAGGATAGCTCAGAGGTAAAGCAATCATTTAAGAGTCAAAGTAGCAGTAATAACAATGATTCATGCGCTTAGATTTTTACCCGGAATGAGTTGAGTCACTAGCTTCCTGTAATTCCAGGTGTAGAAAAACTGAAATGTGTTCTCAACGAGAGCGAATATCAAAACATTACTCGATTAGATGTTAGGTGGACAGGTAAATTACACTTCTTGTTGACTTGAAGTCAACCTTCGGATATTATGCCGACAGGAAAATGGGCAGCATAAAACTACATACGAATACAATAAGTATCCACATCGCCATTTTGAAATCTTTCTTGAAGATAGAATGATGCAGAAATGCGAGCAAAGGAGTCGCAAATCACAAAGACTTGTATGAAATAAACCTGAGAGCATCTGAGGTGCTCATTACCTTCATATGGGAGTATAAAACTGAATAGACTAGTCGGATTTGTCGATTGGCTATCTTGTAAACCTTCGCTTAACTGTCGAGATGTTATCCAGGCTCTGGCGTGGGGCCTTATGCGTCAGTTTGGCAAATGCTTATTGCTGCATCGAATTCGGTAATGCATGTGTATCATCGATCTCATGCATTGACATTGCAGCCTGGACATGAATTCGAGCCATCTTACATGTCGTAGCGTGGTAGCAAGGCGAATTTAAGATTATCAAAGCTTAGGAAAGTCTTTTTGAATCAGTAAAGATGGTGACCAAAAGACGGTGTAAAATCGCTTCCCTAAAATGTTTTGGATATTATCCTGAAAAACTGGATGTCTCGTTTCAAAAGAGTGGCACTGTTGGCACAAAATTCAAAAAGCGTCAACGGTCTGCGCCTACGCAATGGCTTTGTTAGTACGAAATAATTTTGATTGCAGCTATTGGCTAATTGTCATATTCATATCAGTGTTAATTCTAAGTTCAATCAATATCAAATTTTCCATTCACTGAAGTAATTAAACTTTGCTTTACTCCATTCAGACGAGCATTTCTTTCTTTTTAATGCTCAAATTCATTCATAAGATATTTTTGCTTTTAAATTGATACATTAAAATTGCATAGCACTCTCAAATGTGAGCTTAGAATGAACCAGAGACAGGTCTTTTTAGTTTTGCTAGGAAAGTAGATATCTATGAGGTGGCATTAATTGCATTCACCATGCCTTCTTCATAGCATCTGAGGCTACACTTAAGGACACAGCAGCTATGCTTATCAAACCAGTTTCTTGGTATTACTTTTCGATGTGACCACACATTATGATTTTTACGTCTGGGATTACGGTTTGAACTAGCGACCCTTGTCACCCAGAGGGAACGCTTTGCAGAGGGTGGATTCGAGCCACTGACCATAAGATCTGCAAGCAAATGTTTCCCACTGAAATATCAGTTGGCTTCCTCGTTGATAGTCTCTCTGGATTGACCCGTGCTTGATCTTGCGGCAGACTTGGCACCTAGACTGGAACTCGTCCTATCTGGCTCAAAAATATCGTAGAATATACCAGTCAATGAGCTTTACATTATAGACACACCGAACGTCGATTTGCATCTAAGAAAGACATTAACTCGAAGCTGTTTATGTTCTCAACTAAACACAATTAAACTTCACTCATGTGCAGGTACCCAGCATCTTGTTGTGAGAATCTAGTGAAATAAAAATTGCGATTCCTTTCGATTTAAAAAAGAGCCGACAAAGCAACACGACTTCCCAATGAATAACCATAGTGACGAGCAGGCCTAAGTAGACGGTCATTTCATTGTCTCAAGAAGTCAACACTGCTTCAGGAAATCGCTGAATTAACGTGAGTGTTTCCATCGATATCTTCTTGCTTCTGTCTTTTCTATGTTCATATTGCTACTATGAAATTAGACACCGCAAATTTGTAACTCCTCCAAGCTTTATGATTCAAGCTTCTTTTTACTCACAATATCTGTAAATCTTAGCAATTTTTCAGATCAAATTATTTACGATGTGGCACCAACAGGCTCTGCGATTTCATAGCATGCACTACCCAGCATTTTTACAGGAAGTTTCAATAGAAAAGTTCATAATGAAATATTGAATTCCAATATAGATTTTGGTTCAGCACAGAAGACACGTTCTCGAATCCATGCAGAATCTGCAGAATTTGTGAAACAAATAACTTGATCTGGAAATTTGTTCAAACCTTACTCTTCCGTGAAATACTACTCTTGCGATTGTAAGCTCTCAACAGCTAAATTTCTGGCATCATGTATTTAATCTTCGAATTGCACGTTACGATCTATGCAATGATGGGCATCGAAAAAGCTTCGAGCCAGTACTCGTAAAATTCATTTCGACGCACGATGCTTCGCTGTTACTCCGTTACGCTGACTTGTAGTTACGCTGCTTTTCTATCGCATTTCTCTGATTTACTCTAATCTACGGTTAAAGACAGACGCAACTTTTATCGCGTTGTCTGATTCGTTTTGCTAACTAAAAGTTAACTGAGTACCTCCTTTTAACATTCTTCCTCGACATCTTCTTCTTTGCCTTCTTCCACAAAATTGACTAGTCGGTGTGGGTTTTCAATGGCAAGTCTGCATTTTGGTGTTGTTATGGTTTGGTTTTTTGTATTCGGATGTCCTTCCTTCCACCAGTTCTTGGTTTTGATATTCGGATGTTCTTCTAGCCACATTTTCTGACATGCACAGGATGCCCTATAGGCGCCATTTTATCGAAGCGATTAGATTCAACAATTTAACAAAGATGGGAGGCATTCTGTGCCTCGCATTATGCGAGAAATAGCGTTTACGTGACAACAATTTTCAATCAAGCTAGTCCAAGGTGATCTTCAATTTCCTTTAAGGTTCTAGAACATGCATCTTGATTAATTTTCTGCACCCCGTTAGGCTGCATGTTCTTTTTCACCTTCCTCTCTCTTGTACACTCTTTCTACATTTCGACATTATCTGGAATCCCGTCCTATATGAAGTGCTCCTTTTCTGAAGATCAACAATTGGGGTTCTTTATTGCAATGTCGTTATTTTGTTCCTTGCACAAGATGTCACGATGAAGTCTTCTTGAATGCTGCCAACCCATTTAGATATGCATTCTTTACTGTGTAAAACTAAAAATCCAGAAACTTTTTCATTTTCTCAACCGAATTTCTTGCGTTAGAATTTGCAACCTCATTCCTAAACAGTTGCTTAAAGAATCTTCGACAAGCACCCCCCCCCCGTTTTGAATGTGAGAATTCTCTCTTGGTTTGATAACAGCTAATTAGACCGATTCAAGTTGATCTAGGCCTCTTGAATATGCTTGAGAAGTGACAGGAGCGTGTCAAAATAGCATCTATTTCTTTTGTTCATCATTCTTGCTGGGATTGCATACTTTATTTGCATTTTGACCGGTATCTTAATCTGCCGAGAAATCCTTTCTGAGATATTTCTTTAGTCTTATTTTGGGCATCTTTGATTTGCCCAAAATTGAATCAAACTCATTTCAGCTCAGCTCAGCTCACTTGCAACATTTCTAAATTTAACTCCCGATCCATGACACCTATATAAAAAATCACGACTCATCCCAAGAACTTGTAATCTATACAACGCCTAGATTTCCCTTATCGTTTCCATAATTCTACGCCTTGTCTTCAAATCCGAAATCGATAAATTTGATTTTATCTCCCTCCTTTCTTCGCCTTTTTTCTTCTTCCTTTGTTAGGGCTTTGTATAGTCCACCATGGTCTTCCCTCTACATATCAAACATCAAGCTAGAAAAAAGTCAAGCTGCATTCTGTTTGTTTGTAGAATTGAATTATTGATAAAACCAATAAACTTAAATTTAGCTAAATCAATGCGCTACATAATTGATAATAACAAGTTTTATTTGATCATCCTTTTCATTAATATTTAAGGTAACGATGGCATCCGGGAATCGTATATTTTCTCGCCTGCTCTACTTTGGCGCCGTTGACAGTGACGCCACAGTTGGCCAATCAGGTAAGTTCATTTCCTCAGAATTCCTCAGCACTTTGAAAAAAATTGTTGGCCTTTTTCTTTCTTCTTTTTACGTATGATTCTACCTAGACCTCAAAGTTGCACATTTGGTTACTGAGAAGCTTTTTGCTCATCGAGCAGTGTCCAGGTACTTCCTCTCAATGTGACCACACCTCGTGATTGCTACGATTAGAATTACAGAGATCTGAGCTGGCGACTCTCCTTACTCTAAGTGAAAGTTTAGCTGAGGTGGGACTCGAACCACTGACCATAGGATCAATGCGCAAGAATCTTACCATTGAGCTATCCTGACAGCTGAACCATGTCTTCCTTTACATAAAAATCTCATCCTATTTGACGTGAGGTCTATGGATAACTTGGTTTAGTGTCTCCGCTTATCGCATCAAGGAAAGGGAGCCCCATCGGGTTATTTTGACTCGCTCAATGGTGAGTGTCCAGGATCTTCCTATCGATGACCACACCTCCTGATTCCATTGCCTGAATTTTGAGAGAGCTGGTGATTCTCCTCACTCTAAATGAAAATCTAGCTGAGGGTGGATTCGTTGGCTGTGAGGAGCAAGCTTTGCGAAAGTGCAAACAACTTTTGCTGACAATCGTTGGAAAATAGAACGTTAACATAAATATATGGGGAAAAACAGCTTTAGAAATATCTATCTATTGGAATTTGTATCATTTTTTATGCTTTCGATGCATTTACCTATCAATTGCTGACATAATATGAAGGCAGCATTCTGATTTGCAATCTAATCTAACTTCTGGAACTTCAAACAATTAATGCAAAGTTCACAACGGTTTGGCAATTTTCGCTTCCCCTAACTAGCTACCAGCAGCACATGATCTTAAAAATGAGCGAAGCCTAGCACGGTGAATTACAAAAAAACATGGTTGTTGCATTTAAAACATTTGCAGAAATACATTTTTGATTCAAATTAATCATGCACACAGAAAACGTGATGAAATGCAAAAACACCGTCTTGCAACGAGAAAGCCAGTGGGATAAGCCAATGCTTGCTGAACTTTGCTCGCATTTTTGTTAAAACCGATCATAAGATATGATTATAGTTCACAGCAGACGGGCCTTGTTCGATCCCGTAAATTTCTGAACTGGTTTCCGATTTTTGAGTCTCCTTTGCTGAAACGATTGACGGTTAGCGCGAAAACCATGTCTTCCTTTACATAAAAATATCATCCTGTTTGACGTGAGGTCTATGGATAACTTGGATTGGTGTCTCCGCTTATCGCATCAAGGAAAGGGAGCCCCATCGAGCAATTTTAGACTCACTCAATGGTTGTTTAGAAACCGTGCCACTTGAAACTACTCTATTTGAATGAAACAGCCAACCAGTTGCAACCTGCCAACAAACATGGCTTCTATTCATCCAAGGAAAATCATTGCTAGGTTATTGTGAGCAGCGATGCTTGAGAAACACTGGCTAAAAACTACCATTAAAGTGACCTGTTTCTGTGGAGCCACAGACTTCAATCGTGGTGCTGATGGCTGTTTTCCAATGCGCTGCTTCGGGGGACTTTGCGGGAACACAATCGTTGGTAAGGCAAGTGCAGAGAATTGACCACCGCTTCTAAGTCTATCAAAACAACTCCGATCGCTTTACTAAGTTGAGTGACTTTCGATTATTTGCTGTTGGATAAGAGCGTGCTTACCTTAGTTGGATTTTTGCAGCCCTTCGAATTGCGTTGAAGTGCTTGCTACAATCTTTATAAGAAGGATTGTTTACGATTCTGCAGCAGCCAGTACACATGTCAGACAAAGCGGATTATTCAAGATTTTCAAAGGGTCAGTAGCAGAGGCAACAATAATCGAACCCAGGATTCAACTCAGATCAGCAAAGATTCAAGTGGCTTTGAGAAACTGTTGGCAGCAGAACTATAGCAGCCCTGTAACTGTATAGCAAGATCATACACACATTTGTCGTTTTGGAGGCTTTCAATGGCAATATAATGTACTGACTCAGACATTGCTTACTTTGTTTGACAAGCTGCCGATAGGAGGACTGCACTGGTAACTATTCAGGAAGGGTATACAAGAGGCAACTTCACAAGAATTCAAGAGGATCTTTGGAAATGGATCCAAGCATTGGTTGATGCCTTCAAAAGTTGGTAGGGAAAAGAACTCCATTATCCATAACCGTAATCCAGTATTATCGAGTAGAAATGGCGGCAGAGAAGAATCCCAACGTCTTAGAAATGATGTTGCAAAAGAAGGAGATTGAACGGAAAGAGGTTCAGCATGAGAACGAGAGCTTGCAAAGGAGGCTGAAAGAATACGAGACCGCTTACGGTCTATGCCAGCAAACAAAGGATGAAATTGCGAAGGAGCTGTTCCAAGCGGAAGACAAGATTGACCAGTTGCAGGAATTCATAAACAAAGGAGGGCATTCGGAAAGCCTTGACGAGATGAAGGAGAACTATTTTAATCTGGAAAAGAAGTACGAGAGTCTGGTAGAGCAGACAAAAGACGATGAAGTCACGAACAGCGAGCTAATGGAGCAGTTGAAAGAAACACAGAAACTATCGGCAGGAAAGGACAAAGTTATCAACGATTTGAACCAGCAAGTAGCAAAATCAAATGTGCAAATCATAACACAACAGAAAGAGGCTAAACGGATGGTAGAATTGCTGGCTGAAAACGAGACAGTTATAGCGAGTATCACCCGTGAGAAAAATGCACTCAATGCGGAGATTTCAAAGGTTGCAAAAGAGGTTGGCAAATTGAACGCGGTGGAGGTTGGGAGCAATAGAAAGGAGATGGCAACAGAAGGGGAAGCGATGGAGAGGATACGAGAGCAGGCAACTAACTTGATTGATGATAAAAAGAAGAATAACGAAGAAATAAAGAAGTTAATGAAAGACCTGTCACATGCAAAATCAGAGTATGAAGACTTTCAAATGGAATATGAAATGCTTCAAGAGGAATTCGAAAAATGCAAGGAAGTAGTAGAAGGTAAATGGATGTGATAAATGAATAGATTGAGGAATGGATTAGTAGGTGAATACATGAATTAGGGAATCATCAGATGAGTAAATGAATGTTTGGCAACGTTTCGTGAAAGAGGCCAAGGCAATTCAAAATTGAGTCAACCGCTCATGATAATGAAATGAATGAGTGGCTGATTCAATAGATAAAGGAATGAATAAATAAATGAATAAACGATCGAATGAATGGTTTGATTAATGAACACTTGATATATACACGGGCTGAAAAGTGCATAGTAAAACAATTAGATCAATAAAGATAAATTGATGTATGAATAATTGAATAGAATTACAATCGAATGCATCAATGAAATGGCTGATGAATGAAGAAAGAATTGAGTATATGGATAGATGTGCAAACGAATGAATGAATATGTGAAAAGAAAAGTTGATGAAGTACTTGGTAATAATCAAGCAAGATCGTTTTATATGATTCTCAAAGTAATATCAGGGATGTAAAAATTGGTAATTGGAGGAAAAAGCCGATGCTTAAAATTAGGACTACGGAAATTGATAAAAGGAGAAAAAAACAGATGCTTAGATGCAATCCATGATTCATTTGTTGCAGTAATTCGCTCATATGGAAAACGAGCAAGCGGGCGGTTTGATCTAAGTGCGATCAATTTCTTTAATGACGATTAGATTTGTATATCCAGCTGATGAAACAGTGATGTGAGATCTGCAAAATATACCAAGCAATGGCGGAATTTTGTTCTGCTCTAATCTGAGACTTGCACCAGCCCTGAAAGTTTTTGTCTTGCAAGATCATCAGTGATTGAACTAATTATTAGAGACATCTTAATTCTATTTTGGAGGGAGTGAACTTCTATACCCCAATGAACACCAATGAACGAATGGTTTATTCCCTGAGTGCTGAGTTGGTCCGTTGCGCGGCTGAAATTCGTTTGGGTTCTAAACGAGAGGACTTGTGCTCCCTTGCCCCCTCTGGGTCCTATCGCATCACTTAACTGATAAAAAGACAATAAAATCATGTTTTTTTCTGTGCTGACCTCAGCTCTTTCCTTTACGTCAGCCGAGGAAAGATCTGCAAAAGTCTGGATGAGAGGTGGCTTGTCAGTGAGTAAATAGAAAGTCGTAGTGGCATCCTATTTCTGCATTGAACGTAGCCAACAAAGAAAGTCTTACAGGAGATTTGCAAAAGCATTTTTTATAACATTGGTAATTGGTAGATTGATAAAGCTGCAATAAAATCCTGCCTTGCTCTTTGGTGACCCCAACATTGCTCTAGCCTATAAAAAGGTCTTGCAGATATATTGCAAGGTCAACGGTGATTGCATTGGTCATTAGGATGCTAAAAAAGCCGACGAGGAACATCTGTTTGTTCTATGACGAGTGACTGTTATTTACCACACATTACCATATGACCATGTGAGAGATAATCAAACAGAAGTTTTAAAAACAGCATTGGAGGAGAGAATGACGAGCGCCTCTTTAGAAGTAGTTTTCCCAGACGATAAAGCGCATTTGTATTGTGCTGAAGCAGCGAACAATCCACGCCGCATAACTGGTTAGCTGAAGCATTGCAGGGGGGGGGACTGCTTGCGGCGGAGAAAGGAGCTGGTCACCCTACCTCGAAATGACATGGCTCAGGGTGGTTTCTCTCTAACAAGGTGCACACCAACGCTCGTTTCAATTACGCGATTCGCCTTTTAAGAAAGCCATCATGAGATTCTTTCTTGTCGTTGCTGGCGCTGATCCTAGTCAACACAACAGAACAGGAGATGTATTGCAATAGATCGGTTAAATGGGTTGTTACCCGTGCTTAGCATTCTACGACAAATTGCAAATTGATATTTCAAACTGCTTTCACTGGGATATGAAATAATGTTCTCCATTCTAGCCTTGCATGATTTCATATGCAATATGAATATAGTTATAATATTCATGAAAATGAATTTGATTAAATCAAGATTTCATGAAAGAATGCTTTCGGTTTTTGCAGAGAGGGATCTACAGATTAGCAAAGCAGTTGAGATTGACCGGAGTCTTCGAAGCAGAATTCAAATTTTGGAGACAGATATTGATAATTACGAGAGAGATTTGAGCAATGCAGAAAGAGCAAGAGACGAATACAGACACAAAATGGCGAATATGACAGCAGAAATTGAATGTTTGGTAGAAGAGAAGAGACAGCTGATGCAAATGTTGGAATGTGGCAAACAAGAATTGCAAGAAATAAAGAATGAATTAGGTAAGAAACAGAAGGAAGATTTTACTCATAACTTATTCATTGGGAAAACTTTGATAAATTCACAATCAATGTTTAAAACGCGAATCTTCTAAAGACTGAGAATGCGTGAAGATTTGTTAGCATTTGATCGTAAATTTCTAATACATTTAACATGCATCATTTCTTGATTTTTGCCAGTTGTTTATTTTTAAAGTAGGCTCTGATTAGGTTACATTACTTCTTGCCTACTATAGATAAATTGAAACTGAGTTGAATTAATTTGTAAGGCAACTGCTCACAATTTAGTGGCCGAACTGAGAGTCAAATTGCAAGTCGAATACGGAAAGTGGATCGTCCCTTATTTTTCCTGACTCAGGAATCACAATCTGTGAATACAGTAAAAGAATTGACCAGAACACACCTTCATCATTAAAGCTTTCCAGCGTCGTATAAAATCTACATTGTGACTCATGAATCATAAGAATCGTAATCAATCAATCATTTGGTCAATCAACCAATCAGTCAATCCATCTATATATACATCGATCAGTCAATCGATCAATCAATCAGTCGACCAATCAATCATCCAATCAATCAATCAATGAATAAATCGATCGATCGATCGATCAATCAATCAATCAATCAAATAATCCATCAATTAATCTATCAATCAATATATCAATCAATCGATCAATCAATCGATCAATCAATCAAGTATAGATTTAATCACGTCTTTGACAATAAATCACGCTAGAATTCTATACGAATGTTGGTTTGGATGATCTTTTAAAGCTGCGAATTTTTCAGCTACTTTGAAAAATAGAAGAACTATAGGATAAAATGAAGACTTGAAATTTTATTTCAGGCGAAGAAAATTTAAATTTGAAGGAGCAAGTGGACATAATGAGAATGGAAGTGAAAGACCAAGAAATGATAGGGCAGGATAAAGATGCCGAAATTGAGAAGCTTTACCAACGAGAAACAGAGCTAGACGAAATCATCCAAGATCTTCAGAGTGAACATTTATCACTAACTCGAGCTTACGGGGACACGAAAAAGGAACTAACAAGCGCCAGTGAAATGCTGAGAAGTTTGGAGAAAGATATTGAGCATAATGTTGACAGTGGAGAATTAAGCAGGCACTTGACAGAACAATTAAGGAGTGAATTGGACTCACTACGGTTGGAAAATGAGCAAAGAAGAGACAACGAAGAGACGCAAAGGAAAATTATCAAGGAGTTAAGAGCTGTGAGTTACCAAACACATTTATTTTATTTGGTTGAGGAAATCATTAAAGGCAAGTGGAAGAGCTTTATCACGTCTGCAAAGGATGTAATGATATAATATATAACATGTAATATAATATGAAGCAAATGGACACATAAACTTTTACAATTAATCATTCTGAGTATTCTGGTTATCTTAAGACACGCAGAAGGAGCAAAAATGAATTTGTAAGCACGTGAAAGTTTACGGGCAATGCCTCGTCCGGAGAATCAATTGACCAATTCTGGATAGCTCATTTTTACACGATAGCATTTGCAACATTTGACTATGATTTTTACAGCTTTAAATTGAGCGATACCCAACATTTTACACTATATCGAGGGACATAAACCAAAAAATTACCAAACAGGGCTGCTTGAATCATAACTAATAGCCAATTGGACTCCCCGAGCAAGCTTCTGCTTGCACATCTTGGACTTCAATCTATCCAAGAATTGATGGATTACGAAGTAGCTATCATACAAAATGGACCTATGAATGGCATTGCCCCATTTTATCTAAAAATATTTTCGCCTGCAACTCTGAATGCTCTTGGAAAATTCTAAGAAGCACGAGAAAGGGCTTTCAACTTCCTCTAAAAACGAAATGAGAAACAAAAATTGGAATGGTCTGTCAGCTGTAGCCCAACAGGCGCCATCAGTAATATGTTTCAAAGCAGAATTTTAAGGATTTACGTCAATGCTATTTATTTTTTAACTTATTTTGAGACACTTCTATTTTTGTTCTTAGATGTAGGCATATTGTTGATTTACTTAAAATCATCGATTAACGACTTCCTGTTAGCCATATTTTCCGTCCTGAGACAATTCAAGTTATCGTTATCGCCTAATTTTGAAAATCATGAAAATTTCTATGCGATGCACATATTACATATTTTGTCGACGGAACAAGGACTGAACAGACCTGCTTTGATGGACCTTGAACTATTTTTGCGCTTAATTAAACATTGTATTTCCATCTTTCTTTTGCTTCCTTTTTCTCTTTGATTTTCATTAGTGTTAAATAGAAACAGCCAATTACACACTGCCTGTTGTAAGAGAGGTCTGTTTTTGCATTTTAGATGTGTAACTTATGAATGGCCTAAGAAAAAAAATTATTTGTCTATGTTCCTAATTTCCCATTAAATACAATCCCTTGCCGAATTATACATCCTATAAGCTAGGGCAAGGGAAGGTAAAGTTCCATGTACTTTATGACTGTAGAATTACGATAGTGTTAATCTTCTGATTGTGTAAGAACACTATATTCGGTAACATGGATAGTACACGTCGCAGTAAATGAGCCGTCCCATTCAGTACAATCTTTTGCAATTCTTGCAGACAAGGGTTCCCTAGAATTTGCTTGATATGATCTTCAGTTTTCTCCTTTATCATACCTAATGCTCCAGTTACTACTGGTATTGCCATCGCCTTCAAATGCCACATCTTATTTATCTCTATTTCTAGGTCTTGTATTTACTGATATTTTTCAGAAAGTTTGTTATACGTATCATAATATGATATATTAATAATGATATTTTTATTGTTATCATTGTTTAAGGCTGGAATGGTCCAGAAGAGGACACTTGAGACGTCGCAAAACACAACAAAACAGTTACAAGGACGACTTGTAAAGCTGGGTGAAACTTTGAGCGATAGAGAGAAAGAGGTTTCGTATATCCGAGAAGAGTTGCACAAGAAGCTTGCAGACCTCACCGATCTTGCAAACGACTTCCAAAACTTAGCATCAATCAACAAAGAGCTGGAGAGGAAGATGGAAGCAGGAATTGGGGAGGAAGAAGGCATGGCGCTTGAGGAGACTCTATCGAATTTACAAAATGAAAACAAAGCGTTGAAAATTAGCATGAAAAATAACAGAGAGGTGGCAGCACAACACGAAAAGGAAATCAAAGAGCTCCAGGATGATTTGAATGAGGCGCTCAACGAGAATACGAAACTGACCGAACGCAAGGTTGCTCTTGAAGGCGCCAAAGAAGAGCACGAGAGATTGCTGCGAGAGCACAATTCGACGGGTAAAGAAGTGAGCGAGCTTCAATTCACCATCAACGAGCTGAGTGGTGAGGTCAAAGTTTTGCACGAAAAAGAAGATTGCAGCCGAGAAGAATCGAAGAGGATGACCGAGAACAAGCAGCGGCTGGAGAACGAGTTAAATGAAAAGGACAAGAAATTAAAAAACGTTGAGAACGAGTTAGTCAATGTGACAAAGCAATTAACTATGCTGCAAATGGGACTTGAAAAAGAACGAAATCAGGTTTTCTGCTTATTTCCACTTCAATTTTTACATTAATTCACTCTCAAGTCTGCAAATGATACCTAACAAAAAGCATTATCTTTCTTTACCTCTCTCTATTCCTCTCCTGTTTTTCCTACAATATAACTCCATTTTCCAAGGATTTATGCTTGCTTTGGAAGCTTTCCTTATAACATAACATTTTTAAATAGTTGCATTATTGTCTCCACTCAACCTAGTATCCAGAGGTAGATGTTAGTACATATAGAAGCTTTGTTTAATGAGCAATGCTCTTATCCCTTCTATCAATGCTACCACGCTCTGCGATTTCGAACACTTGTGATTCATTAAGTTTATGCTAGAATTCTGAGAAGTTATACTTAATATGCCATTTCTATAGCCTTCTTCTTCATTATTTCTATACTTGGAAACATATGACTCTCTCCTCTCTAATTGAAAGTTTGATTTTAGATAGGGTTCGAACCACTAACCACAGGCAGGGTCCGTGAGCAAGTGTCAGTGAAATGGACTTTGCCTGCATCTGTCTTAGTAGCGAGAACTCGACTTATCAAATCGAAATAGAATCAATTTATAACATTGCGTTAAATTTAATCAAATCTAGATCTGAATTTGGATTGAATTATCTTTGCTTTGCATTTAAGGGAAAGGCGATTGGCCAGAGCAACGAAATTCTTACGCAAAAAATTGAGAAGCTATCGAATCTGAACAGAGAATTGAGCGATAGCATTGCAGAGAAAGATGGGAAAATTCTTGAGCTACAAACAACGGAAAGTAAAGCTTTGGATAACAATACGGAGTTGGAGAAGGAATTGGTCGAGATGAAGATGGCTGGAAGGACAAAGGATGCAATGAATGAAGAATTATCAGCGCAGCTAAAAGACTTAATTCAGAAGGTTGATTATTATTATTGAGGTTGATAAAAAAATGATGGACAATGTATATGAATGTATTAGTAGATAGAAAGAAATACAGGAAATCAATAGCTTAATCATCCATTCAAACAATTGGCAAAATAATTTTTAATAACTAAGTGAAGTGATTGATGAATGCGTGGATGAATGAATGAATGAATGGAAGAATGAATGGATAATTTCATGGATGGTGATAACATGAATGAGGGAATATTTTCTTGGATAGTAAATTGATAATGCATGAATGAATAAATGCATGAATGGATGGATGAATGAATAGATGGATGAATGAATGAATAGATCAAGGAATGGTTGAATGAATAGATGAATGAACGAATCAACCAAATATCAAAGCAAGTCATTTTATTCATCGAATCATTCATTTTATTTCTTAAATCAATTATAGTATCATCATTCATCAATTAACTCATCCAATTTATCAACCAGCTGATCAATTGATCGACCAATCATTCTTTCGATAAATTCAATCGTATTCTCGACTTCTTGGAGAATTTTAGTAACTTTCTTTCCTCTTAGATTGAAAAACTTGAGAAGAATTTAGAAGAAGCAAAAAATATGAATGACACATTTATGGAAGATGGCAAGATAATGACAAAAAAAGTAAAAGATTTGAATCAAGGTATTCAAAACAAGGATGCGTTATTGTTCACTCTGCAGAGTGAAAAGAAGACGATTGAGGAATCGTTCAAAGCTGCAGAAGACAGAAGGAACCACGCTGAAAATGATATGCAGCTGTTGCGAAAGGAGAGAGAAGAGATGGAAGATAGATTAAGAGATTTGGCAAGCTCACATGTTCACAAATCGAGTGTGGATGCCAAAGACAAGCTGCTTTCGGATCAAATCAAAGCGAACAGAGACTTGACAAACGAGGTGAGGACGCAAAGAGATCACATTAAAGATATCGAATCAGAGTGTGAGAAACTGATGGAGAGTTTGAAAGAGCAGACAACAAATTTGGATAAAATGCACAGAGAGAATGAAGAGAATGTCCATAAGTGGGAAGAAAATACGAGAAGGTTAGAGGCCCAAGTGGAACTGTTAGGAAAGGAGAGGGTGGCATTTGAAAGCGAATGCAGAGTCAAAGAGAGAGCAATTACGGAATTGCAAGAAACAACGGGAGACATGAAGATCAGTCAGCAGGAGACGAGAAATAGTCTAGATGAGAGTAAACAGCGGTGCTCAAAGCTGAAGATTCAATTGGAAGAATTAGAACGTGCCATGGAAGATGAGCGAAGTGTACGAATACAGGTGGAGTCAGATTTACTCGAAGCGAAGCGACATCTGTTCACATCAAAGGAGCTTGAGAGCAAGGGTCGAGAAAGCAGATCGGAACTGACTGCTGAGACAGAGAACCTAACGTCAAAGCTAGAGGAAATGAGTAAGAAACAAATCGCTACTCAGTCGAAGCTGAACAACGCACAGAACTACATTGTTCAGCTTGAAGTCGACAAGGGACTGAAAACCCAATTAGACGAAGAGCTACCGAGAGTAAAGCAGAAGCTGTTGAAAGTAAGCGGACAGTTGGAAGTGGAAACTGGGAAAGTGGAGAGCTTAGAAAAGGCAATCAATGCTAAGGAGAATAGGGTAGCAGAACTAGAGACTCAGCTGAAGAACGCAGTTGACAATGAGTGTAGGCTGAAGGAGATAATGCAATCTACCGAGAATGAATACGTAGCAAAGGAGGCCTATGACAGCATGAGAAAAGACTACGATGACCTGTACGAGATTGCAGATGGGTTGAAAGGGAAGATAAATGAAATCTCCGACGAGATTTACATGCTCAGAAAGGAGAAAGAGCGGGTAGGTGATAATCTTAGCAGTTTGAAGAGTCAGTATGAAGCTGTTGTCATTGAGAAGGATTCGCTGCAGTTTCAACTGCATCAGACCAAGCAAGATCAAGAGAAGAGTTTGAAGAAACTGAGTGAAGCGAAGTGCGAGTTTGAAGAGCAAACAGCGATTGTCAACCGCTTACAGGATGAGTTGAAAGAGAGCAGAAGACAAAGTTCTTCACTGCAGAACACGATTGATGGATTGAGTGAAGGCAATCTTGATTTAGATACAGAGGTGAAGGAGTGGTCAACAAAATGCAGCAGATTGCGAGCGCAGATTGAGGATTTGCAATCAGAGAATATGAGTTTACACCAAAGAGGACTAGAGGATGCTCGGCAAGTCGGAAATCTTAAACTGATCAACGAACGTTTGGAAAGGAAGCACGAATCCTTAGGACAAGATGTGAAGAGATTAAACGAGAATGCAGATGATGAGAGCAATCGATGTAGAGAACTCGCCAAGCAACTCAGCACTGTGAACAATGAAAATAAGGAGTTGGAATCCGCAATTCAGAATCTGGAAAAGGAGAAATGCGAGTTTGCAAAGCAGATCGAAGAGCAACGGCAAGAGATGGGAAGACAAGGTCAAGACTTGAAGGATTCTAGAAGTGATTATGAGAAGCTTCAGAGTGAGATGAAGGAGAAAGCAAAGCTACAAACGGGAATGCAAAATTCGCTGAAGGCGAAAAATGAGAGCATTTATGAGTATCAAACAGCGGCGGAATCCTTGAAGAACGAACAGAGACGGAGCAGAAAGGCCATCGAGGAACTTACACGAGATCTTGATGATCACAAAATGATGATGGAAGCTTTGGAGAGTGAGAAAGAGGCTGTGCATGAGAGGCTGGAAAACAACGTTGCCAGAAACATTGTTGTAAGCGAGGAATTGGAATCGCTGAAAGTAGATTACAGGGATTTGCATGAAAAGTATGATGAGCTCGAAGAGAAAAACGGTGCTTTGAAAGACGAGCTAACAGTAGCCAAGGACGATACACTTATTCATGCGCAGAGACGTCAAGAGGGGGTTGCTGAGAAGGAGCGATTGAAAACTGATATAGCAAGCGTTGAAGGTAGGCTAGAAACGTTAAAAGGAGCGCTAGATGAAAGCAGAAAGAAGAGCGAGAAACTCGAGAGCGCATTAAAGCTTGCTGAAAGGGAGGCTGAAGAGGCCGCAAAGGTCTACGAGGAACGGTCGCAGGAGAAGGAGGCTAAGATAAAAGGGCTAGAGAGGCAAGATGCTGTTATGAAAGGAGAACTTGAAAAGATGCAGCAGGGCTACAAGAGATCGTCGGAAGAAAACGAAAAATCGAGGTCGATGACGATGGTGGAAAGGAAAAGAGGCAACATTCTAGACAGCGAAGTACGGAAGCTAAAAGTGGAAATGGAAGAATTTGAGAAAGAGTTGAGGGAGAAAAAAGAAGCAGTGGATTCAATGGAAGAGGAAATCAAGGAGAAAATGAGGCGAAATACTCAACTCACGGAGACTTTGGAGGAGAAGAACGAGTTGATATTGTCGCTGCAGAGCAGGGTAACAAATTTAGTGAAGCGAATCGAAGGGAGTGAGAGCGAGACGAAAGTTTCACGAGATGAGTTGAGAAAGGCTTCAAATGAGACTAACGTGTTAAAAAATGATTTGGAAAGAGCAGAACAAAAAATATCGGAATTGCAAATTGCGCTGAATTCACAGAACCAGTGTGTATCCGATTATGCACATAAATTTGGACGATTGGAAAATGAGATGATGGGTTTAGAAACAGATAAAAGCATTTATCGACAAGAAAGGGACAAAGCACTCGACGAGAAGGAAAACTTGCGATCACAGCTGAAAAGTTTGAAGGAAATCGATGATGCAAAAAGCAAAGAGAACGAGCGTTATAAAGAGGAAATTAAGGTTTTGAAAAACAAGTTGCATTTGATTGGACAGGCAAGCGACTTGAAAAGAAGAGAGATGGAGAAAGAGATCGAAGAAAAGCAGATCGAGGCTCACAATTTAAAGACACTTATGGCTGATTTAAAACGAGACTACCATTCGACAAAAGAACAATTAGAACTGTTTGAGGACGAGGTTAGCTCGTCATTGGCTGAGAAGGAAAGAGTGAGTTCGAATTACCTAATGGTGAGCTCTTCCTTTGATAAAGTGAAAAGTGAGCTTGGAGAGTTGCAGGATGAGAATAGTAGCTTGCGTGCAGCATTAAGCTCTAGCAACGAAAAGATTGTTTCTTCGGAGAAGGAGAGGAAGTTCTGTGAGGATAACTTTGAATGTGCGAAAAAGAAGCTCTCTCGACTGATCCGAGATGCAGAAAACACTGCGAAGGAGTTGAAAAGATTAAAGGAGGATAAAACAAGCGTGGAAGGCAAATTGGATGCATTGCAAAAGAAGACATTAGCAGAGGTCACAGGTCAATATTCGGAGGTCATAAGATTAAAGGCCGAGGTTGATTGCCTAAAGGAAGAGCTAACAAGAAGAGATCAGACCGGCATTGGGAATGACGTCATGAAGAGGGATACGGATGATATTGCCGTACAGATAGATCATTCAGCAGAGCTCGAGAGATTCAATAAAAGAATGAAAGCTCTTCAAGAGAGCGAGATGAACTTGAAGTCAGAATTAAAGCTTGCAAAAAACAAGTTATCGCACTATTCCATGGAGCGTGAGAAATGGGAAGACTCGATTCAAGGTGAGACTGTTGTCAAAATTATGATGATTGCGTTGACATTTCAGTTTTTGAGTTAATTAGGCCTCAAGTCTGTAGAATTCTATCATCTTGTTTGAAAAATCCCCGGCAGCCTTGATGAATACGTGATGGGGCATCCAGTCTACCTTTCTTTAATCGTCAATGGAGCTAACTGACAAGAGCAAAATGAAGCAATTAGCAAACGGATGTCGGTAATATCCTACCAGTCAGTTCTTCAGTTACTGTTATATTTAGTGTTTGGATGGATTGGTGGTCAAATTGCATGAATGCAGATTCGCTGGCAAGTAGTCTCAGGTCAACCCCAAACTTAACCTTTCCTTTGCTCCCTTCGCTTGATCGTGTAATTCCAGGCGCATGAATCAAGAGAGGTGGTCACATTAAAAGAGAGGGCAAAGACGTCGCTGGATAAGCTTAAATTTTCACGATTCAAATATCTAGTCCATCAATCAAAGCTCTTGAAATCATGAAGCAAAGTTACATCGGATGGGAAGAAAGCTTAGGACACGGATCGATAAGCATAAATTCTCAGGGTCCGAAGATCTACCTTATGAATTAAGATCTACCTTATAAATTAAGATCTACCTTATGAATTAAGATCTACCTTATAAATTAAGATCTACTTTATAAATTAAGATCTACCTTTTAAATGAAGATCTACCTTATAAATTAAGGTATGTAGGCGTAGCGATGTGAAGTCAACTCGAGAGGAGCAAAACGCATAAAATCCTTCTTTCTGATTAATTGCTATTGTGGAGAAATGCGCATGTGGTCTTGAAATTGATTCGTCGAGCTCTGAGATGGACTGCAGAGTTGAACTTGGCTGACTAATTTTTATTGGGTACAATATCCTTTAGCTAATGTGATAATTTTGAGATACGTATAACATGTGTTCATTGATTGACCGTTTGAGAAGAGACCGTCACTTGGAGCGCAGCATATACAAATAGAAAAGCTTCATGCCATCTATACTGCTTTCAATGGGAACAATGAAGAGGTCCCGAAAGGCACTGTAATGAATCATACCCGATTACAGAACCATGAAGTCCTGCAATGCGAGGCAAACTTTGAAGTGAATTTGAAGTTTAGTTACGAGACGAAGTAGTCCACTCTCATCCCAGGTGGGAAGGAATTCTACTTTAATGACAGAAGGCTATGCTGGATCAGTCGTGAAGGTGATATCAATAGTGGTGATGATTACGATGATTGCATTGATTACTGACGCTGATAGTGGAGTTGAATGGACGATGATTAGACGTTAACATTGATAAATCGTTGATTGCTAAGTGATTGGTTATGATTGATGACTGATTACAAAGTGATTGATTCTGATGCATAATTGATTGCGAAGTGATTGATTCTGACACATGATTGATTACAAAGTTATTGATTCTGATGCATGATTGATTGCAAAGTGAGTAATTAGGATCAATGATTGTTGATTACGATTAATCATTGCTCCCGGCTGATCTTGATTTTTTTCATTTTGTGATGATAATGGGCATAGCGATTGGGATAATCATGGGAGACTGGTATTGGTGGAGGATAATAATTACACAGATTTGAACATCGAGGGCAGTCTAAAGGTCCCTTATCAACATGTTTCTCCCAGAGAGTCAAGTCACCAGTTTGGACTATCAAATATCAAGGCTACATCTTCAGAACTGTTTGGGTTGGGTTTGTGGTCATATATTTTCCTTCAGATCAGCCTCTTCTTTTCACCTGTTGAGACACGCAAAGCTGTTAGGAGCGAGAGGATAGCTCAGTGGTAAGATTCTTGCGCATTCATCCAATAGCCAGTGGTTTGAGTCCCTCCTCGGCTAAACGTTCACTTAGAGTGGGAGAGTCGCCAGTTCTCTGTAAATCACGAAGTCTGTACGTTCTCTGTAAGTCATATCAACCTGGGAAGTGCTCGATAAGCAAAAAGCTTCTCAGTGTCCAAATTTCTGCCTTTGACATATATGCAGAACCATTTAGAAGACACGTAGAAGTTATGGTGGCCTTTTCGTCGCCGGGAATCTTATGGATCTTAAAGACAATGTATCAAAATATCCAAAAAAACCCTGTTTAAGTCAGAGAATTTTCTCTCGTCATATCCTTTTTGCGTATTCCCTTGCATCCAATTCAATGCATTCTTTACAATCAATCCCTTGCTTATAGGCATTGTATCGGAATTCGAGCGAGAAAAGGCGAAACATAGTATGAAAGAGAAGGAGGTAATCGCTTTGCAGACACGACTTGAAAGAGACAAAGATTATCTGGGCAAGAAGATTAGCAACTTAGAGCTAGAACTTCAGACAAGCAAGGAAATTGCGAGGCAGCAGCAAGATTCGGAGAGAAGCACACATGAAATCGAGATTGAAACGAAGCAGATAGAGGTTGACAGCTTAAAACGACAGCTGAGTCTTCAGAGCTCGGAGTCACAAGGAAGCAGACTTGATTGGGAAGAGCTGAAAAGGAAACTGGCGAGAAAAGACGCAGAAATATCGCATAAAAGCGCAGAGAACAATACTGTAAATACGACGAGGAAGCTTGAGGTAAAATTTCTCAAGACAAACTTACAATGCTCGAGAATAGAGCACCAGCTTGCTGCCTACCAAAACAGCGGGATGGCAAATTTTGGAAGGGAGCGAAGTAAGAAACTTCACGAACTGTCACAAACACTGCAGACATTAAAAAAAGAGTCAGAATTATTGAGGGCTGAATTAAGCAAGAGAGAGAGCATTTTGTAACCGTTTCAAAGCACTTTGCATGCTTTGTTTATAAAGCATTCAACGGGGAAATATCCAATTTCATCAAATGCTTAGCAATTATTCCAAAGAATGGGGAAATTTCCTAACCTCAGCTATGGGGGAAACAACTAAGAAACTTTTGAATGATTCCAACAATGCATAGTTTTTCTGATACTTTTAATCATATCAAATGTTTTACTTCATTCCTTGAATTCTCTTTGATAAAAATATATATCTTAAAGGGTATCAATGGCAGCTTCCTTTTCAGTGGCTAACAGGAGTTTAACGAAGATTGTTTGTGAAGATTCCTAAGCGTATTGGAAAAAAGGATTGATGTTGATTAATGAACAAATAGGTGGATGTATCAGTAAAAGAAAGGAATAAATGAATGAATAAGTGAATGAATAAAGACTTTGCTGAAAGGATTTGTGAATGAATGAGTAGGTGGATGAATGAATAACGCTAAATGAAATGAATGAAAGAATGAATTAATGAATGAATAAGTAAATGAACAAAGAATTGGCTGAAAGGATGTGTGAATGAATTAATAGGTGGATGAATGAATAAAGTTAAATGAAATGAAAGAACGAATGAATGATTGAATAGAAAATGAATAAACGAATGGATAAATTAACGAATAAATGAATGAATGAATAAGTGAAAAACATATTGACGAGTGAACGAATGAATGAATGAAATCCAGGTCAGTAGTCAATTACTTGGCTCTCCTTTTGATTTTCCTTACTGTCCATTGTTAGCCCTGATGTCATTTCTGGGAGGTCATAAATGAGCTTGAACAGGTCTCAAGACTGAATGAAATGGTTTAGGGATACAAGTCTGATAGAGTTACTGGAATCTTATCAATAAAATGCTATTGAGAATTCCAAGTGATCGTGGGAAAGATATTGAAAATCACATTAAATACTGTTTAATTGCATTTCCAGACACTTAAATGGATGTAATTTAATGCTACGAAATGAAAATAGGAGGGCGGATGTACGAAATGCGGTCTCGGATGCAATTAAAAGAATGCTGATGGAGGTAACTATGCTATAGGTGCAACATGCACCATGCCTCCCAACTGGGCTTAAAGAAAGGAAGGCTGAATGTCTTATTAAAAACGAGTTTCGTAGAGCGCTGTTGCAGAGGTCCCATACCGAGCCCCCGTCTTATCAAGGTAGAGTGATCAATTCCTTTTAATTTGCACGTCACCCCTAGTTTCTATGCAATCGCTTGTGTGTGAAAGATTGGGACATGCAGAAACGTAAACGGGGGTGTCTCGAATCCGAGGCCCTTAGTACAGCAGACGCGTTTCCCAATCGCTATGCCAACTGCCAAATTTGACGGTTTTGAGAAAGAGGCAGTGTTTCCAAAGACGGTAAGCAAAAATGACGAAAGGGCTTCTTAGAGTGAAAGTATTCTGGCAAAATTTTGACTTGTCTGTGTTCTTTGTTATGGGAAATGTTTTGATAAGACAGCCAAAGTGCGTCTGTATTCTGTTGCTTGCGATGTCGAAATCACACGATTGAGAGGCGGTTAGAAATGGGGCGGGCACTGCAAGACGAGGCTAGTTTGACATTGCGCTCAAAAGTCTGTCATTTACCGCTATGGAGACGCGGTCACACGTGGAGATGAATGGCTGAGCACAACTCATTGCCAGAGGTGCTGTTAACGCTATCGAGAGAAGGCCTTGCTTAAGAACGACTGGCCAGAACACAGCTCAATACTCGATATTGTCATTTTGTATTTGTCTGCAAAGTGTCTTCAAATCTACCGTCAAATTGTCTTTAAAACTCAAAGCAAATTAATGAAGACACTTACAGTATCAAGAAAATTGATTTAGAATGCATGGGTAAGACGTGGGATGGTAAATCGATTAATGCAATCCGCCCATCAAATAGGATTGAGTGATTACGGTTCAGAACTTCTAAGTGGAGATGATACGTACAACCCATCTCATTGTAATGCTATCTGGAATTTCAGCATCCATTTCTTCTAACAAGCGCAGATATGACAGTATCTTTTTGACTAGGCATTTACGCGAAAGAATTTTAGGCGGGAAAGGCGGAGATTAAAAAGCTCTCGGAGATGAAGAACTTCTTGTTGAGGCTTACAACGATTAATGATAATAACCGGCTCTAAAACTCGGACCAATTCATAAAAAGGCATTTGCAGTTTGGATGCCGTTGCGTTGGTAAGGGCATCAAAGCGCAATCACTTAGGAGTGCGACCATGTGGTCACACTTTAACTTCATATCCTTAGTACGTTTCGTTAACAACTATTGGTATAGAGGTAAAACTACGGAGACTTGTCTCTTTTTCTACGGCAATAGAAATCGAGTGTGCTATGCAGTGTATTTAAAGTTGTGCTTTGCTTACACATGCACCCTCATTCAAACCTATTCCCGATAAAAACTCAGAGCCCTGCCTCTGGTTTCTACTACAATAGAAATCGAGTATGCCGTACAGTGTACTTGCAGTTATACTTTACTTGCACATGTACATATTTCAGAGCCAATTGGCGAGGAAATCTCAGACCAAAATCTCCGGTTTCTGCTGTACTTGAAGATGAGAAAGCTGTACAGTGAAAATTCGACATTTATACAAAATACAAAAATAGCCATTTGGCGATAAATTATGTTGCTTAGCTTTAATATTTGTTGGCTGAACTCCAACATGAATCTCTTTATGTCAAGTTAACCCCACTTTCGTTCCATGCAAATGCCATAGTCATGGCATATGCCATAGTGAAGTTTTCAGTCCTTTTAGATTTTTGATCATTCTATTTGTGAAGCAACTGCTTTTTTCATTTATATTCGTATTTATATTCGCATTTATATTCGTATTTATATTCGTATCTATATTCATTCATTTTCATACTCGTTATATACCGTTGGTTTGCTGCTAGTTTAATTAGTTTAACGCTAATTAAGACCAACTTGAATAACCCTCTACAAGCCCTCCTACAAGGGCTCTCGACGAAACAGTCGTGCCAAACCAACCAAGACCAACTTATATACAAACATATCTAAAAAAACACCTCTGAAACATTGAGATACAAAATGTAACAAAGAAAGGAAGGAAAGATTAGCAACATGTATCAAATATCAATGGCATAAATTACTGGCATATTCTGCCCAGCCCTTTATTTTGATTTCAAAGTGGGCAAGTGTCGGCTCTTGTTTTATGCTATCATTGAGAATATTCCAAAGAAAGCTACCCCTGAATGATAAGGATTCTACACCATACGATGTTGTTTTTGCTTCTGGAAGTTTGAAAAGGTCCATTCTACTAATATCATATTTTACATAATTTTCTCGTGTAACTCCAATACAATCGATGAATTCATGTTATTTGATGACTTATGTACTGCAGCCATCAATCGTAAATTTTTTACGTGAATGGTATGAATGTTGCTACGCCGTTAGAAAGAACAGTTGAGCAGAAAAGGGAAATTGCTTTCAAAGATAGAAAAAGCTAAGAACATATCAACTCTGCCATTGACAAGAAAATAAGGCATCCATCCAACTCATACAGAAGGAAAACATGCCAATACCTACTCTGGTGGGGCTGAAAAACAAAAATTACAAAAGCAGAAAATGAAAAAACCTGACGAAGGGCCAGAAAATCTATTGGAAAATGAGGAAAAAATTGCTGCATTTTAGATTTTATTCAATAGCAATGTATCCTTCGAAATCACTGCTCCATTTATAACGATCTCGTGGTGTTAACAAACTCATCACACACGGGTGGCAGCTTAAAACCCTGCATGGTTTACAGCAATACTTTATTCACGAGATGAGCAACAAAGACACCTAACGATAGTCCATTTTACAAGAAATAGGCTAGGAGTTGTCTGGGCCTCACCAAATTCAGAATCAAACATTTTATGCCATTTATCTTAAGAAAAATCCTCCCCTGAAGGATTACCTCTGGTCTCTGGTAAGGTCAGGGTCATGCATGATTACATATCACTGCTCCTGGCAGCCAGTAGTCCGGATTTTAGCTACAAAATGAAAAATGGTTTTACATAATGGTGGTCGGTAGCTGAGCTCCTAATGGATTTTCGTTTCAAGTTTGTAAGGAAAGATAATATATCTTGTAGGATTTGTTTTCACTGGAATCTCTGTATAAATATTGGTCATTCGAAGATAAGCTGCAATTCACTGAGCCAAACTTTCAAATTAGCCATCAGAAGATAGTCACTCGAAGGAAGCAAAGGTGGCAAGCAGGTCTATTTAGCTCCGCCGTCATTGTACGTAGCAGATCTTTGTTTTGCGTCCCTTGGCCAAGCATATGAGAAAACATGTCACAATGTGCAGCCCCGCAGAAGCTACTGGTGTAGCAGACATCGCAGCGTCAATGCAAGCCTGATAATTAGCCCTCCAATCACAAATATCTTATCTGGAATACTTGTCTGGAGGGTGAGAGAGGCAAATATTAGCCAGAATCGAGTGTTCGGCACGAGACAGAAGCACGAATCGGATTGTACGAGAATTGACGTATCCCATATTCACAAGCAATCGGCCACTATGTACAGAAAATCGATTCTATTTCTAATATGCATCCTATTTAGCGCATCAGCGGTGTTCTTCGTCCAAGCCGCACGGTACGGTGACCGAGATAACTGCCAAGTCGTCAAAATATCGCGCTGTGCCGATTTTAACTATAACTATACACTGTATCCGAATCTTCTACAGCACCAACGCCAAGATGACGCGGAGAGCGATTTACGGCAGTACGACTTACTCGTCCAGAGCGAGTGCTCACCGCACCTCCGCTTCTTCCTCTGCGTTCTATTCGTCCCGGTGTGTACCGTGCTGAACAAGCCCCTGCCTCCTTGTCGCACGCTCTGTGAGGAGGTGCGGGCAGGTTGCCAAACTTTGCTCAACAGGTATGGATTTAGTTGGCCTGAACAGTTTTACTGCTCGCGTTTCCCGCGGCTGCATGAAAATATTTGCATCGGAAGTCCGCAATCGGAGCAAGACAAGAAAAGAGGTACGTACCTTTTTGTATCAGTCAATTTTTCACCAGAACATTCTACTGTCTCTGTTTTTTCAGCTTCTCAGCCGAATGTTTACCTGTTGAATCGATCAAGTATCTCTCGTCCTACCTCACCCAATTCTCTTATTTCCTGAATCTCGTCTGTATCTCTTTGCGAGAGCCTTTCGTAAACGGATTTCCATCAAAATTGTGCTCATTGTAGCAATATGCTCCCTATCTTATCAATAAAAATCTTGATTCATCTGCCTTTTCAAAAGCTAGAAATTCAGTACAATTTACTTAGATACATAAAAGAAGTTGATGTAGTTTTCACTGTCCCTGCCAGAAATCATGATTTGATCCCATTTTTACTCGTTTCTGGATACGCTCTGCTTAACCATCCAGCAGTGAATGGGTGCCTGGTTTAAAACTTGGGGTAAGTTACGGCGAGGGAAGGCACTGGCCGCCGTACCTCACAATGCCGTTGCTCAAACTCGAATTTCTCTCGAAAGGTGCTCGTCAACGCTCTTATCGGGTTAAGGATTCAAACGGCCCTTCCTTTACTACAAGCTTCTCTCAACAGCATACAATGGTACCAACACTTAGATATGCACACGGCGGCAGTGAAAAAGCATGCTCATAGCATATCGTCTTTCACCTATCAGGTTGAAACCCTCAAGGTTTGAAAACAAATTTGATACATCGTAAACATTCCAGCTCACTGCATTTCTAAATTGGAAATGCCTTCTTCAGACGCGTATACTTCTGAGGCTAGATATTTGGGATTATTTGAATTGGAATAAACTTTCATCCAGACAGTCAGAATCATCCAGACAGATAGTTCCCTACAAATAATATCGAACTTTGGTCTACGACTTTCCAAGCCAAGCATCAAGAAGGGGCCTTCTATGATTTTCAACTATAATATTGATTTGAATGACGCAAGCATCAAATCACTAATAAACAGACTAAAGGAGAATCTTTTAATCGGAAGGAAAAATTTGTGTAACAGGGCTTGATTTAAATTCTCCAGGATAAACAAATTTACACCTTTAATACGGATGAAAAGAAGCTAGAGTGAGCCCATTTTTCTAAGTTTGACTCAAATGAGTGAACTAGTTCGTCTGTGTTGAGCCAGGATGACATAAAACTGTTAGAAGGCAGACTGATAAGAAGCAATTTTTGGGTTACAGAATGGTTTCTGATTGCCTTCCTGTGAATAGCATTGAAATCAAATGGAAACAAGGGTATCTGAAAGAGAGGTCAATGAGGGGTAGAGAGGGACACAAGGTGGTGGAATAAAAATGGTTTAACCTCCTCGATACAGAATGAGCAAATTAATGATAAAGTTTTCCCTTGAATTGCAGCAACACACGATAAATGTTTGCATTCTTTGATCACTTTATTGTTTGCGTATCTAAGCTAACATTCTACCAGATTAAAGCCAATAGTACAGTTGATGGTTACCAGCTAGAATAGGATGAGAGCCAAGTTAGGAATTATGTGTGGTATGTCTAAACGTCGATTTGTTAGCATTGTAAGCCAGTCGTTCCTATTTCTGCTAACTCCTCGCAAAGAAAGGATCGTCAGTGGACACGATCAAGTATCACCAATCAAGTAAATTGTCTCCCCCCTTCCCCCCCCCCGTCTGCTCCATCCAAGATCTGTTCTTCATTCGCGCTAGCAACAGGGGTGTCGTCAGGATTTTCCCAACAATGGAGCTACGTTCCCGACAGGAGGCTAAGTTCCCCAGCAAGGATTATTTACTCACAGAGGATTGCCATTGGCAACGATTGGTCAAATACTTGATTTTCTGCCCGGTGGGGGAACTGGCCACCCTTTTCTAGCAATATATTACTCCCCCATCACGCAATCTTCCTGTCTTCCTTTTACATCTTCTCCTTCCCTGACTATCTCCTATATTTCTAGACCAGTCGTCAGTTTCAAGATTTTTCAGCCGTATCAGAAAAGTTAAAATCACAATCCTGGAAACCTTGAGCCAAGAATCCTGCTGCTTAAAATGTCCAATTGCCAACTTGTGCAAAAAGCCAGATCGGTATTTACATTGCCTATGTACTAATGAATAATAAGTATAGAAATAAGTCATGCAAAAATTATAGGAACGATGATGACAGAAACCTTTTTTCATTCGAATTCAAATTTAACCACAATCACAAGCCTCTCTTTTGCATTGGTAGCTTGAAATCGGCTAGCCTGGCTTAGGGCTACAAGATAAGTATACAACAATGGTAAATAACATGTATCATTTCAGTTGCTAGATTAAGGTTAGCCCTGAAATTCACGAGCAAGATAAACGCAGTTAAAACTGACAGTTTTGGGTTGGTTCGGCAATTCTTTCTTCGTTCAAGAGATAATATATGATAAGATTTATGTATGCTATTAAGATATAATTTGACAACTTGCCTAACTTTAACTATTTTTGAGATTTCTGTAAGTAGATTTATTGTCACTGGCTTTAAGGGATTGAATTCCTTATACTCCCACAGACGTACAGATGGTTCGTCACGAGCTTTGCCTTTCTGCAAGGAACATCACTGCTTCATAATATTCTGTTAACTCGGCCATATTAACGCTGAATGCTAGCGTTTTTGCATCTCTCCAATACTCTTTCGTGCCTACATAACCATCTTCGAAATACGTAAGCCAGTTTCATTTTCTCCCTTTTTTTACCCGTGTCACCTCTATTTTGTGTGTGCTGCTTCATGCTAAAAAATTTTAAACAAAGGAACACAACAAAGGCATACGGTGATCAAATTTTTGCACTTCATCTGAATTACGACGCCCAATTGCATTCTAATTTTCCCTACGTTTTATGCACCTCGCCCAGAATTTCGTCTTTATGAAGGACTCTTCTGAATTGTACATTAGCAATGCAATACAAATTGGTTCAGTTGTAAAATGGCTACCTCTCCTTCTCAACACGAACTCTTTCCCATGCAGCATCATTTGCTTTGCTGATTTCCTGCAAATTTTGTCTTGTGTCGGTATACAAAGAGGCTAACGAACTTGTGACGTCCGAATGTCAGAATGCTTTGCATGGGATTTAGGAGAGATGCTTCAACTGTAGCATCAAAACTTCTGGTGCTGCAATGTGGCCTTAAACGGAAGAGACTTAGACAGGCAACGTTTACTGTTAAAACGACGCTGAAGGGAAGATGGTTTTTGGGAAGGGTATCGAAGGCTAAAACACAGACTTACTAGTAGGCCAGCTTAACACTGTAGCATCTATTGTGCCTGCACAGTTGTTTGGTCCACCGGATAAAGAACTGAGACCAGGCCTTTTTACTAAGAGATGGTAAGAGATGAGGTATGAATTGACTTTGATCGAAACTTAAGCATAAGACAGAAAGCAAGTGTTCGTTAAAACAGAATTTGTGTAACATTCAACAGAGAATAACCATGTAATGTGGACCAGTTAGCATCAATCATTACCATCACTATGATGCTCTTTCGATCACAGGAAAGATTTTCTGGAAATTTCCTCCTGAAAGCAAGCTAAAGTAACTAGCCTCAGGTTTCGAGAACCTTCCTCAACATTCTTGTAGTCCCCAACGATGTATTTTACTATTACTGTCATTGTTATTGCTGTCTGCATGCTCAATATTTTTCACGAGTAAGAAATTTAAAAGAAAAGTTTTTTTGTCATCCTTATTATCACCAAGTGTCAAAAAACTTTGATTGTGCCGAGTACCACATTTTGTTTGCCCTTCATCCGCAGCAATTATTATATCCAAGCCTGTTATAACTAAGGCACGTGCACCACGAGGTGTGGTCAGGTCGATTAGATGGACCAAGGCACTGATCGACAAGCATAGCCACACAATGCTCTGCCATCTGCTCTAAAAAGCTCAAGTGCTAGGAATGACAAGGTGTGGTCACCTCGAGAAGGAACACCAGGGCGGTACTATGTAAATAATATCTCATGATTTGCAAATTCTACCTTCACTTTCTGAATGGAGAAGGATTAGCTGAAACGAAATATGCTAAGTGAATCAAAGAAGAATGGGTTGAGTCATTTTGAATAAGCTGTGTGACTGTTTTGTTTGCATCGTTCATACAAGTCTCCCTATTGACCTGCAGCAGATCCAACGACAGCGGTGGATGAGCAATCGAGAAAAGGTTCTTGCAGACAGACAGAGTATTGTATCTAATTCCTAATAAGCATGGTATGGATTCATTGAAGGAAATCTGGCTAGACAGAGCATGAGCCACGGATATAACGAAATACGAGAGTTGCTGATTGGCAAATTTACCCCCGATTCACCATTGGGTTGATCTCTTCGGAAACGTACGGTGCTCAATGTGAGTTCTGTCTCGGATGTTCTTGTCAACATGAACCTATGATTTCAAGGGGTGGGGTTGTAGCCCCCTCCCCCCCAACGTTGAGTACTTCCTCCTTGTGATCCGACTTCTAGGCAAAGGAAGAGGAGTATTTTGGAAAGTGGATAGAGCACATCTCTCCTGTGATCCGGGTTGAAGGTGTTCTCATGCATCTTTCTCTTCACTTTCTCCCTGTCAACCCAGTTTTCAACATGCACCTAGTGTATATTAGCTTGTTAGCTATGTATATTCTCCTTACAATCGTTAGGAAATGTCCCAGAATAATTTCAGAAAATCTACTTAAGATTTGAGGCAATTCTCTATAAATTTCTCTTTTAATTTTCATAAACAATGAACATTTGTTTCACTCTCGTAGCGTTTTGCTCCATTTTGAAATTAAGTTATCCTAAGTAAGTTATTCAACATCATAATTTAGTTACTCCCATATCGATTCTAGTTAATGTTCTCGAGTGGAGAGCCTTTGTGAATCAGCTCCGGCTGAAAGGTTGCCCTTCCTTATTGAGCCTAATTGCCAACGTTAAAGAAATTTGAATAAATGAATAATACAAAGGTGGTGTGTGACTCCAAAAATTTTAAGCCCGTTTTCCTTATGTCTAAATACCCCTATGCCAACGGCAATATAATAGGTTCAGGGGTATGGCATTTGGTTTTCTGCCACACTTGAAATTGGGTGTGCTATTCAGTAACTGAGTCGTCAACTGACAGGGTGTCTCGGGAGCTCACAATTTGACGCCAGGTAGGTCTCAGTGTAGAGATGGTTAGGATATCAAATATTGTATCAAACGGGTCTTTAACATGTAATTTACAATCAAGTGTTGCGGATTGTCATGTCGTTATTGCACTTTCATCAACAGCGTACCATTTCCTGAGGTCAGAATCAAGGCCAGCGTCATTAAAAGATCACATAGAACTAATTACACAGTGGCCTTGAGTTAATCTGATGTTCAGTCTAGATTCCCAATGATATAGAAACTACTGCTAGGCAATTTTTGTTGGTTTTGTCTCAAGGGCTATGTCTGTGTACAACTGAAGGGAGTTCTTAATAGCTGTATATCAGACAAATGATGTCCTCTTTGGGATACCGCGCCTAATTTCCCCAAGTTATGCCCAAAGCTAATTTCCATCCCTAGATGCCTGATATCTCTCCATCCATGGGGACATGGTTACGTGGCGTAAGACTGGGGGTAAAATGCACCGACGGAAGGAACTGGCTATCCTACCGACAGTTTGTGGCTCAGGAGGACAAGTCTCTCAGTGGTTTTGACACTTCTTGCCTTCTTCTTCCTTTGCCAAATCCTACAACTTGCCATCTTTCAAATGTAACATCAATAAACATGATCTTATCTGCCTCTCCTCTAAACGTGCCCTGCTTTCTTCCTTTCATTCTGAAGCTTTACCTTTCTCTCAATATCGATGATCTATCAAATCTCCAGTGACCTTGGAATACTTAACCAGGGCATTTTTGAGAAATCATTACGGAAGAAGTCAAAAGGGTCAAAACCGATAACTCTTTTAATAACAATGGATAACAGGGGTCTATGCCTTCAACTCCAAAGAGAATCCTTTTTTTCCGTACCACTTGGGAACAGGGGGACAACTACCTCCATCTGCTACTTCACCTTTCCGATTTAAACTTAAGGTGTACAGGTTTAGAAGGAATGTCATTGTAGTGAGCAATGAAGCGTTTGAAATGGGACTCGGTCGTTATTGCTGCAAAGAGGAGGCCACACCTCCTCAAATCGCACATGCGTTTTCATCAATCAACTTGATCTCATCTCTCTCTCCTCTTAACCTTTCGCTTTCTTCTTTCTTCCTCTGCTGTGGCTTTGTATAGGCCACCATAGCCTTTTCTCAACAGAACTCACTAAAAAAATAAAAAATTGAAGAAGGTTTGGAGTTACGAAATGAAAGGACTTATAAAGGGGCCGCATTAAGCTCTAGGCCCATGCAATTCGGGGCCGCCATTCAACTAAGATTATGCTATGTTTTATGCTGGAAAGCATCCAAATCTGGTGTGGATTGATTTCTTTCAAAAATACCTCTCGCACTTTGCAATAAAAATCAACTCTCCCTTAAAAACCGAACGGTAGCAGAAATATTTTCTGCAAAAGCTCCATATATTCGGCAGGAATTTTGAACTTTCACATGTTCAAAAACATTTTTTAAAATCTCACGGGCTCCCTAATGTCAGTTATTCGGAGGGACCCCTGGGCTTAGGTGAAACGGGGCTCATGGATAAATGCTGCCTCGGGCGTACAATCTAAGTATAATGTTGTTGCGGTATGTACTGAATTCAGACCCGTGAATTAGACAGGATTCGGGGCTATATGCAAAGTGGATTGAGTCAGTGACTGATAGACCTGCAGATTCTCAGACTTGCTCAAATAACAACCAAACCCTCTTCGGTTAGAATGTGTAAAACACGTGGTAGAAGTGATATCGTATAGGTCATTGGAGCGATTTTTAATTGACTCTAAATCTTTTGCCAAACCAAAGTGTCCCGCGATGTCATTCTCCTGTTTAATTAAGCTATAACCTGACCACAAAGCTAAGCCCAATTTATACCAATCAAATTCCTTAACCAGTTCTTGTTTAAACTCGATGTATTCATCATTCCGCCCACTTGTCTCCAACCTCGAATCCAAGCACCCTTTCGAAATAAACAGTACATGACAAAATGCCGCGCGTTTCGTTTCGTTTTTCCGCTCCTGCACACTGCGCCAGTTTAGACACCATTCTCAAAAGCAGTTGTTTTCGATTATCAAGAGTGCAAAATTGGATTTTATTCCATTTTCTTCTATTCAATTCTATCTTATTTCGTTTAGGAAGCGTTGCCCTGAAGTAACGAGGGGGCGTCCCGAAAGGGTTCAACTCTCTGGCGTTCAATTCTATGGGGGAACTGTTCGCCCGTTAGTATCTATCTATCTATCTATCTATGCCTATCTATCTATCTATCTATCTATCTATCTATCTATCTATCTATCTATCTATCTATCTATCTATCTATCTATCTATCTATCTATCTATCTATCTATCTATCTATCTATCTATCTATCTATCTATCTATCTATCTATCTATCTATCTATCTATCTATCTATGCCCATCTATCTATCTATGCCCATCTATCTATCTATCTATCTATCTATCTATCTATCTATCTATCTATCTATCTATCTATCTATCTATCTATCTATCTATCTATCTATCTATCTATCTATCTATCTATCTATCTATCTATCTATCTATCTATCTATCTATCTATCTATCTATCTATCTATCTATCTATCTATCTATCTATCTATCTATCTATCTATCTATCTATCTATCTATCTATCTATCTATCTATCTATCTATCTATCTATCTATCTATCTATCTATCTATCTATCTATCTATCTATCTATCTATCTATCTATCTATCTATCTATCTATGCCCATCTATCTATCTATGCCCATCTATCTATCTATCTATCTATCTATCTATCTATCTATCTATCTATCTATCTATCTATCTATCTATCTATCTATCTATCTATCTATCTATCTATCTATCTATCTATCTATCTATCTATCTATCTATCTATCTATCTATCTATCTATCTATCTATCTATCTATCTATCTATCTATCTATCTATCTATCTATCTATCTATCTATCTATCTATCTATCTATCTATCTATCTATCTATCTATCTATCTATCTATCTATCTATTGCCTATCTATCTCCTCCACATTATCACTGTGGCCGTCCAGTCTTGAGGGACTAGTAAGGAAAGCTCTTTCGCGCATCAGACCCCACATACAACGTTCAGCTAGCCCGCCAAGGTCACCGCCATACGACCCCCACTGTCGCTACCAAAGCCTTTCTAAAAAGTGCATGTGCGAGTTAATTGCAGTGCGGAGACCAAAACTCTGAGCCATCCCAAACGGATTTGACTGCCTAGTTGACAAAGGTACCACCCCTCTCATTCACCCCAGAGAAAGCCCTGATCAATATACTTCTGTGTCCGTTATACTGTGATATCCGTCATTTAGAAATATCCATTTCATCAAGTTATACTTAATACATATTTTTTATAGTGAGGGAAATACAGTATATATATATACTGTGCGTACTGTATATGTATGTATATGTGTATATATATATGTATATAAATATATGTATATAAATATATAAATATATATATATATACATATACAGTATAAATATATCTAGAAACTCAAAAAAAAAAAGACAACTATTCGCAACTAGTTTCGTCCGTTCAGGCTGAATGTACATACGTGTACTATATATGTATATATATATATATATATATATATATATATATATATATATATATATATATATATATATATATATATATATATATATATATATATTCATGTATGCTATATACAGTATATAACCGTAGTCCGTACACACGAATGCTTGAAAACCAGGTTATTCTGAAGGGCAACCCAGCTTAAAAGAATTAAACATGAAATATATGGAAATATAAATGCTGATGGCATCGTGGAATCAAATTCATTGTACTAGATTACTTAAAAGAGGCATTGTGGAGGCAGCCGGGTCAGTTCTGAATGATCCAATTTGCTCCTATACGCATTATGGTTTACTTTTGTTCGATTAATCGTAGGAGAAGTCATTACAGCTTGGTAGGTAAAGTAAACACTGTTGCGCAGACACGACTCGCTATGTGTCATGCATTCGTTTCGCGATAAGCTATAGAAAAACAAGTCTGAGTGATCAATGGTTAGTTTAGGAAGCGGACTTAGTGTGGAGAACTAATCTCGTAAGCTTGTTTAAAAGTTAGCGTATTGATTCTGTGAGAAAAAGCAATGTCTCTGACTTCCTTGAATGGAGCAGTCATAACGCCTGCTGCTCATTCAGGACTTTTCAGCTTGCGGAAATGAACCCATCTTGTGAAGCAAAACAGAGAGAAAAATTGAAACTGACCTTCACTTTTAAATAGGTAGCTACTCAGCACAAAGTTATACCGGTGTATGGCTATGTTTACGGAAAAAAATCTATAGGCATATATACACAGCCAGCCTACATACCAATACATGAATACCCATTCATACATAGCCATACGTACATAGCCATACATACATAGCCATACGTACATAGCCATACGTACATAGCCATACGTACATAGCCAAACGTACATAGCCATACATAGCTATACATAGTCATACATACCCATACATAGCTATGCATAGCCATATACAGCTATACATACATAGCCATACATACGTATTCATACATACATAGCCATACATGCATAGCCATACATACATAGCCATACATGCATAGCTATACGTACATAGCCATACATTCGTAGCCATACATGCATAGCCATACATACATAGCCATACATGCATAGCCATACATACATAGCCATACATGCATAGCCATACATACATAGCCATACATGCATAGCTATACGTACATGGCCATATATACATAGCCATACATAGCCATACAAAGCCACACATAGCCATACATAGCCATACATAGCCATACATAGCTGTACATAGCCAGACATAGCCATACATACATAGCCATACATAAATAGCCATACATTTGTAGTCATAAATGCAAAGCAATGCAAGCAAAGTAATTTAAAATCTGACAACTCAGAGAAAGAGATGTGCATCCACTATAGCTAAAAATTAACGCAAATAATATTGCAACCTGATTTGAATTATAATTATTTTTTTTAGTTCTTATCTCTTCTGATTAATTTACTATGTCTAGATTTTCTCTTTTTCTCGTAGACACATCAGTTTCAAACACTGTAATCGGAAAAGGTTTGTAATCAATTCATCAACTGATCAATCAAATAGCAAATCAACTTATCAGAGCTCTGTTCAGTCGATTAACGAGGTCCATCAAGAATCAAAACAAGTCTTGATGTTTTCAGCTGACTTTAATCACTCTATCAGTTGCTATGTGAGCATTATCTTGCGATGCCATATCGGTTGATATCCAGTCTGGTCATTTGCAACAAATCACATCAATCGTATTAATTGAAAATGTCATTGCAACTATACAAATCCAATCAATCGAAAGGTCGTTACATTCATATAAATTGCATCGATCGAATAATTCACATTGACCACGAAGATCTTTTCAATTGCATCAGTATTATCAACCTTATCGATCATTGCAATCATGGAAATTGCATCAATCATATAAACCACATTGATCATGAATGTCCCTCAAATCATTATCATCAACCTTATCGATCATTGCAATCATGTTCATCCTGTTACATCATGCAATGGATCTACCACCTATTTATAGATGGAACGATCGATGGTTTTGAAGGGCAAACTTTGACAATCAGATGCAGCGGCAAAGGCAACACCGTGAGTATTCGAAAGGTGCGACACAGTGGAGTCTCATTATGCAGAGGCCGAAACACAAGAAACATCCTTACGAGGCTGTGCAGCGGAAAACACACGTGTTCGTTTGTGCTGAATGACGTCACGTTAAAGGGACACTGTCGGGGTAAAGTTGGGAGATCGAAAATCAAATACAAATGCACAAAAGGTGAGTGGATTATGAATGAAGGCTTGAATACATCTTGGAGATTGATTCTTCTTCATCGCCAAAAGCGAGAAATTGAGACGGGCGAGCAAGGCATCTTTTCCATCTAAATATTAAATATGTCAAAAACTTGGTATTTTAGCCATTGATTTGATTGTAAATAATTCTTTGTACATTGATTCAGTCGATCATAAATTTTTTTATTTCCATACACATTTATCAAATCATTTATCCCATCAATTCATGACTTCCTTTTATTTGCAACCTTATTAGATCCTTGACTAATTCCTACAATTTTTGTCTATGATTTCATCTATTCATCAGTTAATCATGTAACTTTTTCGCCACTTTACGGACAACTGCTTCTTCTTCTTCTGTTTATTCGTTAGCTAACTGAAGTTATCATAGCGGTCGGGTAGCTTTGTTGTTGAGTATGTGAGCACATAACCCACGTGGGTTCCTAATTTGCACTATTCCCTGTCAAGCAATGCCGATGAATAGGCAGTGAAAATCGCTGCATGAAAGTCAAAAAACAGCGAGGAATGTTAGGGATTTGTCTCTGGTTTCTCCTACCCTTGTCAAAGAGGACCTTGACTGGTAGCAGCTTCTGAGCAAGCTAACCAAGTTTTATCCTGCATAAATATAGATTATCATTATTATTATTAAATCCACCTTGAATCATCTCTTCTCGACATGTTGAAACTAATCGATTCGTTACGCATCCTTCCCAAAAACAGACTTCTCCTCTATCAACGCTACGTTCTTTCTAAGCTGTCCTGGCATCTAACTGTTGCCAATCTTTCCAAGACATGGGTCATCGAGAATCTCGATAACGTTGTGGTAAGATTCGTGAGAAAATGGTTAGATCTTCCAATTAGCGCCACCCTCAGTGGTATTAGTCTTCCTCGAAACCAATTTGGTTTGAATCTCCTTCTTCCTTCTGTAAAATTCCTACAATGTCAAACTGTCCTGCGTACTGCCCTGAAATCTTCATCGAACGATGCAATAAAATCCCTGTGGAGAAGTACTAGTTTCGGTATGAACATACAATATGATACATACCGAAACACTAAGCAAGTTTTAAAGGCAGTGCGTCAGAACCATACCGACAAACTCCGATCTAACTTAACCTCTCAAGGCTTTCTCATTACTTTCCTCCTGAATCACTCTTTGAAAACTGTGAATTCTCTCTGGTCGTCTGCCCAAAGTAAACTACCGAAAAACATCTTTAACTTCACTGTCAGGTACCTTAATAACACACTTGCGACTCGGAAAAATCTCAAGCTGTGGAATCTCTCCCAAACGTCTGACTGTTCCTTTTGCTTCCAGCCAGAGTCTCTTCTCCACGTTGTTGCAGGTTGTAGATCTTATCTCAGCGAGGGCCGCTTCACATGGAGACATGACTCTGCACTAAACTTCTTGGCCTCAACATTTCAATATTTAAATCAATGTACTTTCTATGTTGACCTCCCACAATATCTTTCCCCTTCTCTCGTCACTGGTGACGACCTGCGTCCTGACATGCTCATCTCCACTCCTTCTAATACTCTCTATGTTCTAGAATTGAGCGTTGGCTTTGAGACAAACCTTGATAATAATGCTGATAGGAAATTTTCCAAATATCGCTACCTTCTGAATGACCTAACGTCGAAATACCGCCACGTTGAATTTGTAAACTTGTCAATAGGTTCCCTTGGAATCTTTGGACAATCTTGCGATTCGTTCATTCAGATGTGTAGCGATCTAACCATTGACAAGGCACACACTAACTACATCATTACTAAATTATCAACTATAATCATTCGTACAACTTACTACATATTCTGTATGCGTAATAAACCCTGGACTAACCCGGACCTTCTCTCCTACTAACAGTCTCCTTGCAACCATTAATTCTTCTCATTCAATTTCTTTTTTTTTTTTTTTTTTTTTTTTTTTTTTTTTTTTTTCTATTCGTCATCTTATTAGTATAATTATTCATTCATTTTTTTTATACTAGAAATACCTGTAATTAGGTCAGCCGAATACAAATTACCTATTACTAGAGAGATTTGTATTTGTATGTTTAGCTTATATATCAAAATGAAGTTTTAAAAAAAAAAAAAAAAAAAAATAACGCTAATAGGCAATTTACCAAATATCGCTACCTTCTGAATGACCTAGCATCGAAATACCACCACGTTAAATTTGTAAACTTGTCAATAGGTTCCCTTGGAATCTTTGGACAGTCATTTGCAATTCGTTTATTCAGATGTGTAGCGATCTAACCATTGACAAAGCACATACTAACTACATCATTACTAAATTATCAACTATATTCATTCGCACAACTTATTACATATTCTGCATGCGTAATAAACCCTTGACTAACCCAGACCTCCTATCCTACTAACAGTATTCTGTCATCCTTTACTTCTTCTTATTGAATGTTTTTTTCTTTTTCTATTCGTCATTTTAGTATTTCGTTCATTCATTCAATTTTTTTATACTAGAAATACCTGTAATTAGGACAGCCGAATACAAATTACCTATTATTAGAGAAATTTGTATTTGTATGTTTAATTTATATATCAAAATGAAGCTTAAAAAAAATTATTAGAAAGGTACTGTACTTGTAATTACACATAACTTGCTTAAGCTCCCACATCGAAACATATTGGGGAGGAAACCTCAAAGCCCTGTCTCTTATTTCAACTACCATACCAACTGAGTATGCTATTTAGTGTAATTGCTATCATACTTTGCTTACACGTGCAAATATCTGTGAAAAAGTCAATGAGAAATGGTTGGATCCTTGCTTCTTGCTTCTATTTTGCTTGAAATCGTTCAGTTCCATTCATCATTAACTTATTTTCTTTCATCAACCGAATAATTCATTCCTTTTAAATTTTTATATTTATTTGTGATAAACAAAGATGTTTTTTCTAAAGTATTCGTATATTGATATCTACTTAACATAATCATCAAATCCACACATTTTTCTTCCAATGATTCAGCAATATCAACTCTCGCCAGGTGGAATCCGAAGTCTTTCAGTCTCTCGTAACGGAAAATTGCACTTAGCCTGCAAGGGACGAAGGGAGATCCGCGTGCTCAAGGCTGCTTATGGGGACGGAAGATGCAGGACTCCGCATGCGCACTGTGTTCTTTCCCAAATGTGCAATGGAAACAAGTCATGTGATATTTTTGTTGAGCAGCGAAAGTTAGACAGCCCTTGCACCTCCAGAAAAGCAAAACTTGAGTTACAGTATGAGTGCATAAGGAGACCAGGTTTGAACTTCGCTTGAAATATGAATCTATTGTCAATATCTGTGACCATCATCTGACTCCACGTAATAAAGCTGTGACCAATTTTGGTCGCATTTGTAGAAGTGACCAAGACACTGCTGGACCAAACACTTTCTGATTTTCAACGCAGAGAGCCTTCCGTTTGATCTACTCTTTCAAGTGCTTCTACAAGCTTCTCCAATACAGTGGAGTCACCCATGTGGACTTTCCAAGTATCAAATCCACATTTCCAATGGAGTTTGACATGCATTTCATGGAAAGATGCCCCCCTGCAACCGACTTGTCTAAATCTCCCTTTATGCCATGCAGAAGACCCACAGGTCTTCTTCCAATCAGTGATCCATTCGAGTGAAGAAAGTCTTCCTTGCTAATGCAAGGTTCAATAGCTTGTCATATCAGCTGGTTATAAAAATAGTCAGTGCTGGTATGTAGTCCCACCTCATGAGTTAAGCAGTTAAAATAATATTGGTTCAAATCATGTTTAGCTTTATTTCCCATGACCTGATCATAAAGTTTTTAAATTGCTTTGCTTTTTAGATGCGCAAATACAGACTGCAGAAATCAACGGTGGGGAGATTTTAACAATCCCAGCATGCCCATTGGAAAAGAACTTGTCAATCATTCATGCCAAATATGGCGAAGGTGGAAGGTGCCAAATGTATTGCGTTGTTTTCGCATTGTGTAATGGGAAGCCATCATGCATCATACCAAATATGGAACAATTTAGAAAATCCTGCCCAGGCTCCAGCCGAAAGCTAGAGGTGCGCTACCAGTGCGTGTAATGCTATCGAACACTCCTTTTGGCTTGATCACGACCATATTTGGTTTCGTTAGTGACAAAATAGGAACATTTTTATGAATTATGACGATTTTGTTCAGTCGTTCTGTACTTTTTTAGATGCACATCGGGTATACCTCAAGCTTTATCTAAATCATTTTGACCTCGACTCTTAACTGGCGTTTTCGGATACCTCCATTAACATTATTTTTCTAGGAAATCAGTAATTTTCAATAGAAAACTGATCACCTCTTTTCTATTTCTTATAATTTCTACCTAGTATCCGAAGATACCTAGTTTCCGTTTACCGGCTCCGTGGTGTAATGGCTAACCGTGCGGACTCAAAATACAGGGGTCGTGACTTTAAACCCTAAATTTGTCAAATAAAAGCACCATTGCTGAGGAAGGCAACGTGAAACCACCTCATAAAATCCACTTCCTAGGAAAAACTCAGAGCCCTGCCTCGGTTTTCTGCTACGCTCAAACCGCAGTTAGTTTATCCGAAGGTAGATTTTTGTACACTGATACACTTTTGCTTATCGAGAAATGTTCAAAACTTTCCTCTGTGACCACATCTACTAATTTTATGTCAGGAGTTGAAAAGAGTTAGCAACCCTCCTCACTCTCCGTGAAAGTTAAGCTGAGGGTGGATTCGAACAACTGACCGTAGGATCAATGGGCAAGAACCTTACCACTGAGCTACACCAAAGTCACCAAAGTCGTCATAAATCGTCAATTAAAATCGCTCAGAGGAATTTTTGTCTGGAATGCTATGAAATATATTATAATCGTATCGCTCTCAACAAGTTTAGCTTGCATAGCATGATGAGAGAGTGGTGGAGGATCTATTTTCCTTGCTGGATGAAGGTACGCACGAGTTTTTTCAGTAGGAAAGCCTCCATTCATGAACTCACCATGAAAAATAAAATCTATCAGTAATTCCAAAAAGGGTATTTTCCAATTGAATAGAAGAAACTGCACCTTCCACTTTTGAAGTAGGGAAAAAATTGAAAGGATTTTGATATCATTAGCTTAAATCTAGTATACTATTTCGTCATAAATTTTTAGCCTAATTATATTCTAGCTTGTTTAAGTATCATTGTTAGCTAGAGCAACAGTTGGTTAAAATCAGTATTTGTATGTACTAAAACTAAAAATTATTAATAAAAAAGTAAATGAAAAATTGGAACACATTAGCTTTTGCGCTGTCATACGCCAACGTATCGTCAATAGTCATTTGATGTTTTTAGTGGTTAGTCATCTGTTAGTGATTGTTTTAATGATAACGGCTGTTTTGTGACCTGATTAAGCTATCATTGATTGAGTTGTATGAGATTCACTGACAAATGAGAGATTGAGCCAGTAGTCGAGTCACTCAGTCGATCTTCAAGTTCAAATCAGCATGATGTAGCAAATATTACGATTGGAATGATGAAACATGATCGTTAATCAATTCTTAATGATAAGGATCCATCAATTTAGCAGATTGTATCATTGACAGGTTGATTTCTGGGGAATAAGTGATTTGCATTTTCCCAGCAAAAGGCGCCTGATACTTTATATAGTTGATTTTTTAAGTTGAACTTAAATAAGTTGAATTAAACTATCATAAAGTAGGTTCTTTTTTGCGGGTCTTTCTATTAGAAATTTCCAGAAAAGCAAACCAACTGACGGACCATCAAAAGCCATAGGTAAGAGTTGGAATAGTTGAATCATTTCTTTAGGGAATCGCAGGAAAAAGAGAAGACTTTTCTGCCTCATTATTCAATGTCATTAAATGGAGGCAAATAGAGATATAGGAAATTGTCAGCCTTATTTTCATCATTATTTTTTTAGCTCTTTTAGAAGCCTCTGTAATTAGGCAGGCTAGGTAAAAATTGCCTGTAATTAGAGATATGCATTCGTATGTTTCGTTAATACATATGTCAAAATGAAGTTTGGAAAATTTCATCATTATTGTTTTTACTGTTGTGTTATTGCTGCATTTTTCATGACATACTCCGTTAATTCCTTGAGAGAAGCTATCAAAAGTCAGCAACCCGAAAGAATTGTTTCATTATAGAAATATTCCATTCTAGTCGTTGGTTCGAATCCTCCGCAGTTTCCGTGAAGATAGCAAAGGGAAAACGGACCATAAAATCATCTTCCCTAGAAAAAATCATGTGAGCTGTGTCTTGGGATCCTACAAAGCTTGAAATGAAGCAGTTTATTTTCAAAGCTCACTCCTCTAGGAATAACTCAGATCCTGTGTCTGGCTACACTCATAACCGAGTATACTATGCAGTTTTGGTGGCAGTATAGAAACATAATGGCAACTAGCATCCTTCATTGCTTGTTGGTATCGTAAGCTATTGCTAGGCCCAAATAATTTATTGTCACGCTGACGGAAATATTATTAAATTGTTTGACATTGTAGTTTGTAGAGGCAAAGTTGCACAAACATTTCCTTGCGCATTCTTAACTAATGGAGCATGTAAGGCCATGTCACTTTGTCTCTACGAGACGAGTGATATATGACTGGAAAATAAAGCAGTCCATTCATCGCATCTACACAAGCCGACGCAGTGAGGTGAATACGACACGAAATAGACATGCGTGATACTGATCTCCATAGAATGAATACTGCATTGTGGTAAGGGCTGAATACGGACTCGCTTCGCGGGGGAAATCTACTAAAATGAGGCTAGAGCTGACGATTGGAGGTTGTTTGGTGACTTTTCTTTGGAGCCAAACAAACTTAAACAACAAACTGAGACGGCCGCAGCAGATCTTCCAAGACCTCTTTATCTTAGCTATCAGGATGAGCATTATTCGACATGATATTCCTGGTTAACTAGGCCGTCCATTGTTTGCTATTGCTCAGCCTTGACACGCCAAATCTCTTCTGTTCGGACTTAACTTTGCACATGCCGAAGAAGTAGTCACCAACATAGTATTAATTCTGTACTAACATAGTGTAGAGTTTCTGGAGGTCTGCCTGTATACAAGAAGTCGGGTGTGACTGTGTAGATTACGTGGGGTTTAACTTGACCAATGATGGCCTATGATGACCTGCTCTTGATACAGCTCTAGTAATACCTAGATAGTTATGCCTCGATGGTTGAGCCCTTACAACAATTTCGAAGTCTACAGTTGGAAAAACTTGGCGAGTCTCTGATTTCGTCTAAACTCGGATCGATGTGGTGAGCAGGAGGCAATCGAAAGAAAAATTCGATTTTCGAAGTAAAATTTGAATAAACAACAAGCGTTCGAAAATTTAATAAATACAAATAGTTCTGTGTACGAAGTCAGGGTAGAACTTCCCTTTTATGTGTTAACTATAGATTCTGAGATTTGGAGACGTCAAATCCTATAACCCGAACCCCCGTTCATGTGATGTGTATACGTAGGACAGTTATTCGATACAAACAGACAAGCCCCCCTGTCAATGTACACTCTACTTGAAACAGTGTTGTACGGGGGAAGGTATGAATTTAAAATCCACAACGACAGACGCAAGCCCCCTTGGGTTGTGACTTCAGCTTAGGTGATTTTGAATATTCGTTACCAGGTAAGTTGAAAGAGTGACATGGGGGTTAAACGAAATGGGCATCATTCACGAGGAAATAACTTATTTTTAGTTTTATGTAATAAACGAGTTGCAAATTCATTAGCTAGGTAAGCATTATCAATAACCTATTGCGCATGCGTTGTATCCCAACCACAGCAACTATCTTGGCCAGTTCTAAAGGACCGCATTCCGAGTTCACGAAGGCATGTCCTTTAAATTTTATTACAATCGTGCGGGCGAAACGCGGCAGCAGATGAGGACTGACGCTAAAATCTATGTTCGCTGGGAAGAAACTTTACTTTTTGGGCGAAATGGGTCGCTAAATATCCTTACGTAAACTCAGTTGTATGTAGTCTAGAGCTAGAACAAAGAAACTGCTTGATAAGCAAAGCTTCTCAGTGTCCTAAAATCCACCTTACGAATCATGAATCAGAGGAATCTCGAAATTACGTCATAGTATGAGAAAGAACCAGTACACTGCTTTATATGCATAGCTTCTCAGTGTCCTCAAATCTACCTTATGAATCATAAATAATCGGAATCTTGATATGACGTCACGTTGTGAGAAAGAACCAGTACACTGCTTGATAAGCATAGCTTCTCAGTGTCGCAATATCTACCTTGTGAATCCCAAGTATCGGGAAAGACGAGAAGCACCCACATAGGGTGACGAATACGACACTGCTCGATAAGCATGACATCTCAGTGCCTTTGATTCGGAATCATGAATCAAAAGGATCACGGGGGTTTAACAAAAGCAAGCAGATGGACAACGGAACTGCTCGAAACGTAGTTTCTTCCCGTTCTTTCATCTAACCACGTAAGCATGAATCATAAAAATTAGGAGGCCAGGCGACACAACTCAATGAATATAGCTTCTTCATGCAAGGAAATTTGGCTTCAGATTGCTGGTCATCTTTACGGTACAAAGACTTTCTTAGGATTCTGGAAAATCTTAACTCAGCGAGCATAAGATGAAAAACAGACAGCTTCGTGCTTTAATGACTACAGCTTGTCGGGGCTTAATGACCCCAACAACTACCCTCTACGATCTAGTTTCAAAATATTAAAACTTTGGTAATTCCAACCGAATTTTATCGAATATAAGGACCGAGCAACGGTACATGATAAAATCTAAATGCAAGAGATATCTCGCTTTAAAATACAATTAAGGCATTTGTAGGCAATATCTATCGAAACACGTCATCAGTCGAGAACGGTGAAGGTACATATACATGTTTAAGCAAAACAGGCCCTGCATTCTTGCATGGTGAATGAACGGTGATTAGATAGGTCATCTTAGGAGCGATAGAACCCCATAGTGGAATTCTATCTTCCTCCACCCTAGCCCCACACCATGCCAGTAATGAGTACCGCAGAAGCTTGAAAAACAACTGCTGATTGAAGAGGCGATCAGAAAACTGAGAAAAGACAAAAACTGACATGCGATCTTATTTATTTCTGACGCCAACCTCAATCATAACCAGCAAAAAGATTTCGAAGCAGAAGCTTGACAAGATCATTGGCGACCGAGGAGGTCAACAGAAGACTAAAAAAATCTAAGTTGACGTTATCACCAACCCGGCAAATCTGACAAGCTTTAAGTGGCTTTTACGAAGGTGCTTGAAACAAAACTGGTGATATGATTGTCAAGCAAAAAATTGGTGAAAAGTTCCCTTAAAATATACCATTAAGGATCTCAACTGATTAAGTGAGATTGTTTAGAAAGGTTCTCACGCAAGAAAAACTTTTAGCATTTCCTTTCAAACACAGTGTGTGTTCAGGTGTCCAAATCGAGAACAGACTCGTTTCTGGTTAGCACTAAGAAGATTACCAAGCCGCCAAACCAAATCACATAACAATGAAAGATGCACGTTCAACCTCCCTCTGGAGAGAAAGAAGAAGCAGAACTGAGGTTGTGTGCGTTCAAGATGACTATCGATATCATCGACATAGCCTGAGAGAAAGTGAATCTTAAAGCACAACAAATCGACCTAACTACATAAAATTTGCAACAGCTACCTAAATTACATAACACTAACTGCAAACCTCGTCGGATCTATTCGTCTCTGACTCCGTCGACACACTTTTCGACTCCGGCCGCAAGCACGCCGGATCAATGTTCACCTCGCATTCGTCGATCGACAAAAACTTGAGATCAGTTCTCGGCGGCGATTGGTAAGGGAGATCCCACGGCGCAGTAAGTGACGACACTCTGTCGACGCAAGTTCCTTGGTCCTTTTCGTCACTCGTGTCGGGCTTCGGCGGAGATCGGTCTCTCTTCTTCCGAGTGTGTTTTCTTCGGCGTTTTCGGTTGCATTCGGTTTGCTTCGGTGAGTTCTTCATTGAGCTTGCCGGAGAGCTCTCCTCTCTTGTGAGTTTCTTCCAGACAGGCATTTTAGCGAGCTCTTCCGAGATCGAGATACCATGGGAATCACCATTACGGAAATCGATTATTACTTCATCAGACTAGAAAGGCGAATAAAATCCAAATGTTAGGTGTCGGCAAAAGCGAATTTAGAACAAAAAAAGGAGGAGATCTCATAGCCTGTGAAAAGTCTACGTCAGTGTTTCACTACCTACCCTTTCCCTCTGACATAAACTCTTCGCCAGCTATCAATTTAGAGGTAAAATTTATCGAATGATTCTCTATCTTGAAGCGGCATAGACGCAATAATGAACTTAGAATTTCATCATCCCCCAAACTATTTAAGACTCCATCTTGTCCAGTTCTCTCGTGTTTCTTACACTTTCTGGAAGCAACTAATGGCTCAAACCGTCCACTTGGCTCAAACCATCCACTTGGCTCAAACCATCCACTTGGCTCAAACCATCCACTTGGCTCAAACCATCCACTTAGCTCAAACCATCCACTTGGCTCAAACCGTCAACTTGGCTCAAACCATCCACTTGGCTCAAACCGTCAACTTGGCTGAAACCATCCACTTGGCTGAAACCATCCACTTGGCCCAAGACATCCACTTGGCCCAAGACATCCACCTAGCGAAGGCAAGTACCTATCTTAATTATTCTATCCTCTTTATTATCAATTTCTTTAAAGTTAGTATTTATAATAGCTTCAAAATTGATCGCTAACTTAACAAACTATTTACAAAAGGAATTTACAATCATATGAAGAAGAGGAAACTAAAATCTATCTTCATAATAGTATTTACAAGGGGCTTCCGAAGTTGATTACAAGCAATTTTCATGGGCAGTTTGAATTTTATGGTGGATGATCGGCCTTTCACAAAGTTTGGCAGGCTGTTCTAGTGGATGATACCCCCCCCCCCCTAAGGCCAACGAACCGATAATATCCAGGGAAGTTTCAATCTCACATTAAGCCCTACCAAACCTGAAATCTGATAGAAAAATCAAAGCTGAATACCTACGAAACAGCACAATAATCTAACAGGCAGACAACAAGCGTAGAGCCATTTCGAAAGAGATCCTCTCAAAAATTCTCCTAGCCGTTTAAGACCGCAATGACTTCATGAAATATCAGACCGACTTACTCCTCTGGCAACGATGAAACATTCTATGAGTAATCGGCTCTTGAAAAGCTAATAGAGAGCTTACCGCAACCAACATCGACTTATTCAACCCATCAAGAACCGGATTAACATCCATATCTCATCCTGATGCCCGACGCAATGGCATTTAAAGCTGACAACCAGACAGAAAGAGAAATCATAATTTCGTTAAAACCATCGCCAAATTACTGTTAAGTACTTCCTTGGAATTTAAAACTAATGATTCCGACATTCTCGGCCGACCTTGCAGGCATACCTATACACTTTCAACAGTGCATGAACCGCAGATACTTTCGGATAATGTGCAATACGGGACAATACGGGACAATACGGGACAATACTGGGAAAATCCAATACTATCCAATAGTTTGAGTGTCAGGATAGCTCAGTGGTAAGATTCTTGCGCATTTATCCTATGATCAGTGGTTCGAATCCACCTTCAGCCGAACTTTCACTTAGAGTTAAGAGAGTCGCTAACTTTCTGTAATTCCAGGCGTTGGAATCACGAGGTGTGGTCACATCGATAGAACGGACCTGGACACTGCTCGATCAGCAAAAAGCTTCTCAGTTGCCAAATTTCCACCTTTGATATCTAGGTAGAATCATGTGTATACAAAAAAGGAAAAAAGAAAGAAAAGAAAATCCAATAGAAAAGGCTATTGAATGCATGTAGATACCTTAGCCTCATCTGTTTCAGAATCATCCACGTCACCCTTTTCTATGTCTTGAAGCAGCCTCTTTTCAGCCAACATAATACTCCTCTGCCAGAACGAGGCGGGTAGGGCCTCATCCAGAATGACGAGATGATGAGCACTGAACAAGCGCGATAATAAAATCCGGACCAAGACGACCATGGTTACCTGGTAACGAAGAGAAGAACATAAAGTTCTGAACACCAGAGAGGAAGCAGTCCGAAGTAAGACATACTACTAGTGCGTACTAATAATTGCAGAAAATACACTCACATTGAACTGCGGACAATGACAATTAAGTCTCATTTAGTAGCCTAGAAATGAACGCTGGTCACGCGCTTTTTCCTATTCTTCTTGCTTCGTTATTTGTTTGCTTATAGTCTTGTACGCTTACCAAGATGTTGTGTTACATATGATTCTCAAAGCTCACTGTATAGTATCTTCTGCTGGAAACTTCGACAATAAATACTTTGCCCTTTATGTTAGCATTGACCATCTTTTAATAAGCTACTCTTTGAAAGCAGAAGCAAAACATAGGCTGGTTTTTTTAGTGAGTTATATTGAGGAAAGGCCATGGTGGCCTATACAAAGCCCCAACAAGGAAAAAAGAAGAAAGCTTCAATGCTAAGAGTTGAGAGAGATCAGATCAAGTTTAATTATCTTAGATTTGAAAGATGGCAAGTTGTAGGATTCAAGAAAGCAAGAAGGCAAGACGTTTCATAAATTGCATGCTCTTGGGATGCATGATGATTTGTAGGCTAGAGTTCGTATGCTGGGATTGAGTGCCTTTACCACCCACATGAAACCACCCGAACTGCCCTACTCATACATTGTCTTGGCAACAGCCGGTATCGAACTCATAGCCTTGAGATTTCTGGGTAACGTTCTACCGACTGAGCCACCATTTATTGTTTCCAAAAATAAGACAAATGTGCGTGAACTCCACTTTCATGGCAGCAAAGATGAAGAAATAAGACTGGAGAAGGAGAGATACTTACGGCCAAAGGAAACACTATGCTTGCGTAAGTAAGGCGGATTCCACACAAAAAGCACACGCACAGCAGTTGCAGCAGTGTAAATAGATGGACTACTATAGTCGGTATCTGCCTGAGATATATGACATCTGGTTGGTTTCTCGGTGGCATTAGCATTACACGTAGACGATCAGCAAACTGGAAGAAAGAAACGTCAGGGTGAACTGTCAATAAAAATCAACGCTTTTTACAAGGGGGTCTTAAAGGTGATCGTAAAGTGGATCTTAAAGAGCCTCTACAGTGAAAGACTTCTACTATTTACGAATTAGATTCAATCGCATATCTCGTACCCTGTTCATCTTTTAAAAGCTTAGAGTTCCCTTTCGACTTCAGAAATTCCTCAAAAAGAATTCTCGGAGACCTACTTTGTGACGTCACAATGACGTACACAAAACTTTATCGGTCATTCGATTTTCTCACGAATTTATCGGATAATGAACAAAATGGCGGATTCGATTTCCGATACATAGACTCCACCTTCAAATGCAAGTCCCTCAAAACGCCGAGATTAACAAATTCTCGTAGCTTTTAGTGATATATATATAGTAGCTTTTGGCGGATTCGAGATCAGGACACTTGATTGCACCATAGTCTAAAGTGTACACTTTTCACTGGAGAGGGTCTTTAAGAGGCATCAAAGAAAGAATTCCCCTATCTGGCCATTAAAACCGATCTTACAGGGGCACCAGGTTTAAACAGACTACCAGATAAGTCATGACGTACCACTAGTCTCACCTCCTTACAACTCTCAAGTTATTAAAATCATTTGCATTCAAAATTTCAACATTGTTTCCATTGCTATTATTATGTTTTAGCAATTCTCACCCCACGTTAAAAACACTTTAAATTGCCAAAAAATCTTTCCATGGAAAATATGCTTCAGTTTAATTCTAATTTTCCCCAGCCATTTCGGCTGAAGAGCTATTCTCCTTAAATATCTTTACATATGAAAACCATAGCCAATTTCAAACTACATTTCATTGGACATTTTCAAAATGCAGTTGTGAACTTGGTCAGCCAGGTAGCTTGCCATTAATTATTTGAATCAGAGCAACGAATAAAAATACGAAAAAAAGGGAAATTGTTTCAAACAATATGGGTCAGCCGAGTCTTTGATTCGATGACAAAGACAATACAATAAATATGATAACATCTAAAACGATTGTAATAATAGCAAAAAGCGTCCACGTTTAGAACGATCAACGGGCATAAGTTAAGACTTTCGATTTTGGCAGCAAAAAAGTTCAGCCAACTTTCGCACCGCAAATTCTCACGGACATCACCAGAAACGACCAGAAAAAGATGAAGCTAACGTTTATCAGCAAAAACATTAATCACCAAAATATAACGAAAAATACCTGGATTTTATGCAGTGTCCTGAAACCAGCGTAGATGAGAATGCCTAGCAAAACCGAATGCGGAATACACTGAAAAGAGAGAGAGCGAGAATCGGAATCAAGATGAGCAATCAATTATAAATTTTATGAGAGGAAGGAAACGATCTTCCTCGCAAAGCTGCTTTGTAATTTCAACGCTGTCGTCTGTGGTATCGTCCTCTTGAGTTCTTTCTAAATTCTCTGTAAACCTCATACGAATAAAGGAAGAAGTTCGTGTTTTCGGATTGAAGAGAAGAAGCCTTACCTTAAGAACCGGTTGAAACAGCGGACTCATTGCAAGCAGAACGGAGACAGCGAGCGAAGTGAATCGTTGCTCCCTACACAGAGGAGACGCAGATGGGCTCAATTCAAAGAATGAATTCAATTCAAATATCGCTTCTAAGTAGCGAATCAAATCAACCGGGGCTCAGCAAGTCAAAAGTCAGTTACGTCACGAGTCGCTTCCAAGTCCGGATAAATGGAGAAGGTTGGCGACAGGATGGGTAACTGGCCAGGCAAGTCCTGGCACCAGTTTAATGGAACTGACTGAGGGTATATGGGTAATGGATGAAGCGTATCAAACAGTCCTGTTTCAATCCATCAAGCGAAGTCAGGGTCAAATGGTTACTGACCTGACACCTTTAACCTTTGACCTTTGGTACTCAGCATAATCGACGTGCAAACTTTGGATGTGGTTGACAGTGAGAAATGCAGAGCCGACGGTAAAGGGAAGTCCGAAAATTGATGACAGTAACACACCGAGTATTAGGACGAGCAAATCAAGATGGTATCCATATGGTTTCTGAAAAAGAAATATTAATACCTAGGATAACTAATATGGTTAAATTAGCCAGTTTCGATAACAACGATTTTTTTAACTAATGTATTAGTATCGTTATTCTTCGTTGACCAAAAAATACTTCGAAATCTGACCTCGACACCTTTTAACATCGTCATTCGATTCACTTACTTCCTTAACCTTTATCAGCCGGATCGGCCGGGTGGGGGTCTACGAATTACCTCCGCTGTAAGATCCCTTCCAACCATTTAGTTATTCAAATTTAATGAAATATTTTTTTTCGTTTCAATTTTGACATTCAATTGTTGTTCTTTCACTCAATAGTTTCGTTCTAGTTTACCTATTCAGTTTTCATCAATTTTACTTATTGTTGATTACAATTCATTGTAATTCTTCTTTTGGTTAAAATGAAAATTCTTATGTCTTCTTATGTCTTAATCAACAGCAACAAATGTGCCAAGGTTTTAACTAGAGTTGCTGCCATCATCATAAATTTCATCTTCATGCCTAATGATCTGTTCAGCCACATTTTATGAAGAGATTACTCAGTATAAAGCAACTGCTTGAGTGAGAAATTTGTTGTAAGCAAAACAAAACAGAATGAAATTTTTCCATTGTTATTGTATCTGTCATAGGAGATTAGATATTTCCAAAGGACCTCCCATCCAACTTAGAATACAAAGGCATGAAGATTATGCTGATGCTTTTGTGGACAACACTGAAGCAATATCTACACCACACTGTGACAATTCCATTCCGCACACCGCCTCTATTCCGGACAGCGAGAGTGGACAGGGGGCAGACGGGAATTCAGCTTGAAAACATACCTTAAGCTTGTTCTCTTTCTTGTTGCCAATCAGCGTTGTCATGTTATGCTCCAGGAACAGAATCACCGTCA